>OX101792.1:25004120-25233365 GCA_944452715.1 Ophion slaviceki
AAATAATTCGATCGAAATTTTTTTAATATTCGGCATTCCGGTTTTCCGCGGATCGCAAGGGCGGCATATGGCGGAGCGCGCTACCCTCGACTCGCGGCGAACAACGGAAAAGTTCGACTATGCCGCGAATTCGCGCTGCTCCCCATATATCTATCTACAGTGAATAAGGGCGATACTTTTTCTCATTTTCCATTACGAAGCGACGCAACGTCGAGTATCTCACACGAAAAAAAAACACAGTATAATAATAACGATAGCAACAATGCCGTGCAAAATTATGCACATACTCGCATACCGTGGATAAAAATGTTCACGCGAGTAACGGGAAAAAATGCGACTCATAAATTTTCGTTATTTTGAAACGCGAAATGTACGTACTTATAGATTCTTATTCCAAAGCCAGGGGAAAAAACTTTTAGCTCGAAAATTCCGTGCTCCGAATATGTGCAATAACGCAAAGAGCTACCATTACTGTCATCATTATCAGGCGGTGTGGAAAGAAAAAAACAACAGAAGCGCAGCGAAAATTGGTGATCAATCACGCGAACAAGTTTGACACTTGAAATGATCGGAAAATGTGCAAGTACTGATGATTACGTACGTCTGACATTATCTAATCGTTATTTCTCGATGGCTCTTCCACACTATGAATCTTGGTGGTGATAAATATTTTGACGATCGAGAGGACTGACAAATTGTTCGATCTTTTGTGTAATATCTCGAGTTACACAGGTACAATGGGTTAAAAAAGTATTAGCACATCTTGCTTGAATCAAAAAAATCGCAGAGAAAATAAATGGGCAAATGATTTTATTTGAAAATTTATTCAAATTATCTACAGATATTACACAAAGTGCAACTATCTCATGGCATTGCAAATGTAATCAGACATTTCGGGTAATAAAAAACAGGTACATGTGAATATCCCTTCATCCATCCATCGAGCTATCCATCAATCCATTTATCCATCCATCCATCCATCCATCCATCCATCTATGCATGGATGCATCTATGCATCCATGCATCTACCCATCCATCCATCCATCCATCTATCAAACCATCTATCCATCCATCTATCCATCCATCTATCTATCCATCGATCTTTCTATCCATCCATCTATCTATCCATCCATCTAACTATCCATCCATCCATCCATTCATCCATCCATCTATCCAGCTATTCATCGATCCATCCATCTATCCATCCATCCATCTATCCATCGATCCATCCATCGATCGATCGATCCATCCATCCATCGATCCATCCATCCATCCCTCCATCCCTCCATCTATGCATCCACCCATCTATCCATCCATCCATCCATCCATCCATCCATCCATCCATCCATCCATCCATCCATCCATCCATCTATGCATCCACCCATCTATCCATCATCCATCTATCTATCCGTCCATCCATCTATCCATCTATCCATCCATCCATCCCTCCCTCCCTCTCCAATTACAGGCGTTTAGCATGTCGCAGCTCCCCCCCCACTTTACTACACCACAGTTTCAGTGAGGATATCGTCAGTTTCGTGTGGCATCCAGCTAACTCTGACCCCTATACCCAGCCAACCTCAACAAACATATACATTTTTCAAAGCATTTTCAATGCTAATATAAATACGATACCTATGGTTGGTATAAAAGATGTACGTTAATGGAAATCCCTAAAAAACACACGGAACCAAAGAAGCGAGCAAATACTTTTTTTACCCACTCCACATTTTTATACAGCGCTTGCAACTAGACTCATCGGAATTGATTTCTTTTCATGATTGTTAGCAAACGTCAACGGGATATTCCTAGTTGTAACAGTCGAAAACATCTTTGTGATTTTTTTTTATTCGTGATGATAAATTTCTACAAAAAATTGGTATTTAATCCTTCCTTGACACACTCATATTTGGCCACGGCTTTCACACACTGGGTCAATTTGACCCGGATGGTACTTCATCCACCTGTCTTTAACGACCCGTCGCTCGGTTTTTTATTGAAGATAATCCGGGATAAACTTTGAACATGTTTTTAATATGTCTGCATAATTAAAATTCGGAAAATATAAAATTGAATTGTGGTAACAAATTATTGAAAACTTTCAATTTTGGGCAAGTGAGCATTTTATTTCAAATTCGTCCGGGTCAGAATGACCAGTGTGTCAAAGAAGGGCTGAAAAAGTATCACCTGAAGAACATTCTGTAATTTTTTTGTGTGAATGCATTCAATTATGATCGATTTACAGCAGATGTTCGGGAAGCACCTCTCGAAAATGTATTTTGCGGTGAGCAATGCTCTTCTGAATCAGGTCATATGATACTAAAAATCAAACAGACTTCGTCTGTTGAAAATTTAGTACTCTTTCAATTCGATTTTTTTGACGTACGTAGAATCTTTTTCCCTCGACGTAATTTAATTTTAACTGAAAAATGATAATTGAATAGACCATCAAAATTTAACATTCAATTATCTTTCGATTCCATTTTTTTTCACGTACGTAGAATCTTTCTCCCTCGACGTAATATAATTTGAACTGAAAAATGATAATTGACTACAACATCAAAATTTAGTATTCAATTAATATTTCAATTCCCTTTTTTTTCATGTACGTAGAATCTTTGTCACTCGACGTAATGTGATTTGAACTGAAAAATGATAATTAAATAAAAACTCAAAATTTAGTTTTCAATTATCTTTCAATTCCATTTTTTTCACGTACGCAGAATCTTTTTTCCCCGACGTTATGTAATTTGAACTGAAAAATGATAATTAAATAAAAAATAAAAGATTTAGTATTTAATTATCTTTCAATTCCATTTTTTTTCACGTACGTAGAATCTTTTTCCCTCAACGTAATGTAATTTGAACTGAAAAATGATAATTAAATAAAGAATTAAAATTTAGTATCCAATTATCTTTCAATTCCATTTTTTTCACGTACGTAGAATCTTTTTCCCTCAACGTAATGTAATTTGAACTGAAAAATGATAATTAAATAAAGAATTAAAATTTAGTATTCAATTATCTTTCAATTCCATTTTTTCTCACGTACGTAGAATCTTTTTCCCTCGACGTTATGTAATTTGAACTGAAAAATGATAATTAAATAAAAAATCAAAATTTAGTAGTCAATCACCGTTCAATTCTATTTTTTTTTCGTACGTAGAATCTTTTTCCCTCAACGTAATGTAATTTGAACTGAAAAATGATTTCTTCCACACGAATCAGCTTACCGAAGGTCGAGCATAATTTCTTACACAATTGCACTCGCGTATTCCGTAAATTCATTATTGGCGTATTATCAGAGATTCGACAATAATTGGAACCTCTCAGTAGTCAATAATGATTGAAATTGAGCTCGGATCCTGTCCGAGGAAAATAGAGATCGTAAATCTGGTCTCGCGGAATGTCTTTTCTAACTGGGGTCTCCGTATGTCTCCTAAAGTCCCGGAACATTATTCTCCGGGCGAAGAGAGTCGAAACGAAGCCGGAACTTTCAGCGCGCGCGGAAACGAATCCGGACAGGAATGGAGTTTGGAATTTACGTCCGTTCGTGAAACAGCCGGGTCGTGAGCAATTTTCAGGATTGATTAACCCCAACTACTACGAATCCAGAGACGCCGGGAAAAAAGAACTTATCATCCAGTGGAAGATTCACGGCTTGAAAAAATAAATTATAAAAAAATAGTGAAGATATTCTTGCAATGTTCGAGTATTTATGTTCGAAATGTGTGATCGGGAGAACCGTCTGCGTGTAATTAGAATTTCATTGATCGCTCATGTCAACGCGAACAGCTGGAGGTGAAGATGTTTCTCGCGGATTATTCTTCATATTCGTGATGAAATCACGAAAATCAGTGTATGGTTTTTGGCAAACCATCCCTTAAGGGGGGAGACCACTTTTAGCAGCCGAAAATAAGCTAATTTTCGAGATTTTTTTTGTTGAGACTATTCATCTATACCTACCTCTGAAAGAACATGTCCTGACTGATTCATCAACGCCGAGCCAAAACCGCTGAAGCACAAAAAAGGGATTATAGAAAATTAACCCTTAAGGGGAGTAAAGGGGTGGCAAAGTTTGTATGGGGAGTAAAAAAAAAATCTGTTCGGATTTACTTGAAATTTGGCATTTGTGCTTCTTGACACAATTAACGAAACACGTATCTCAGCGTTTTTACAAATTCAACCCCTAAGGGAAAAAAGAGGGTGGCAAAGTTTGTGTGTAAAATAAAAAAAATCTGGTCGGAAGATTTACTTGAAACTTAGTATTGAAGCTCTTTAAAACACTTAATTGAACACGTGTTTCAGCGTTTTTTGGAATTCAACGCCTAAACGAAATGGGGTGGCAAAGTTTGTACGGAAAATAAATAAAGCAGGTCAAATTTACTTGGAACTTTGTAAGACTCCTAGACACAATTAATGAAATTTCAGCTTTTTTGGAAATTCAATCCTAAAGGGGGAAAGGGGGTAGCAAAGTTTGTATGGTAAAAGAAATATCTGTTCAGATTTACTTGAAACTTAGTATAAATTAGTATAAATGTATAAATGCTTCTTGAGGGGCTATACCAGTGTGAACGCTGAAAATTTGGGTGATCTTCGGAAATTGTTTGGAAGAAAAGTACTCAATTAAATGTTTTGGAAAATTAAGAATATATTTGACTGTATTTGACCTATATTACATAATTTTTTTATAGAAAAATATTGAGATCCAAGCGACTTAAGCGCAGCCTTCGGAGGCGCCAAAAAAAAGTTCCTCCACTGCTGACATGATTCCAGCCAATTGAGTAGCTGAAACCGAAAAAGGAAAAAATGTCGTTAAACTGGAAGGTATTTTCTGTACAATGACGTAGGATTTTCGAAAAATATCAAAATCTAACAAAATGGCGTAGTTATGAAAAAAGTCTGTTTTCTTGCCTATAAAATGGTCGTTTTTTTCAATGCAAGATCGTCAATTTTCAGCCAATCAAAAATACCCTACGTCATTATAGAGTAAATATATTCAAGAGCACTCAGTTCAAATTTCAAGCCAATCGGATAATTGCTCTTTGAGTTGCAATGTCAGCAAATTTGAAAAATCTCATTTCGAGTAAAACGCGTTTAAATATTTAACTATCGATTTTTGGAAGATAAAATGGTATTTACCATAAAAACTGCTAATCAGTTATACCTGGCCTATACACTGGACTGTCGAAAAAGGCAAAAAGTTTTTTAGAAAGTGTCACACTGGTATAGCCCCTTAATGAAATATTTCAGGAGCACATTTCATTAAGGAGCATTCTACACAAGTCTACGCGAGCGACGCCGTGGGTTGAAAGCTAGTTCTACATAATTAAAACTTTATAAACATATTATTATATCTATTGATTTTCCAATTTTTTTTATCACTCAAAAATGGCGGCTGTACGAAAATTGCTCCAGAGACGGCTGCTGCCTGAGTTATTCTACGGCGTACAACCTAGCGTCTAGTGCATTCATCTGAAACATCAAAGCCAAGAAATTTTGTTTTTCTAAGACCAGCATGCTCAATATGAAACTAAACAATCCCAAAAAAGTGGAAATTTAACAAATAATATGTGTTCGAAAAAATACGCTATATTTCGTGAAATTTTACTATATTATTCGTTAATGAAAAATTTGTTTTTATAAAATAATTTTCAAAGACGTTTAGGCTCACATAGACGGTAATTACGTTATCTAAAAGTGTGTGAAATTTAAATATAATTGATTGAATAGTTTTTGAGTTATCTGGTACAAGGTTTGCGAAAAAGTGATTTTCAGGAAAACTAGGAGCTTCTAGGAGCCAGAAAAAACGTCATTTTTGTAAATTTTTTCAAGGAAAACTATTTGAAAATTCGGATTGGGGTTTTAATTATCTAAAAGTATATACATTCAAAAATATGTTTAATTTTATTTATTTAAAAATATCAAAAATATACAAGGATATTGTATGATCCTTGGAGCGTCGTAAAAAAATCTGCGTATCCGCTACCCACGGGCGTTTCTTCAAAAATCATCTGAAAAAAAAACCAACAAGATTATTAAATTAGATACTATAATCCAGTACTTGTCATAGCCGATTTTGAAAATATCGATTTATGACAAAATGGCGGACGTTTGAACATAAATAGTGATTTTTGGGCCAAAAATTAGTTACTATTATGCCTATAAAACAAAAACGAAGTAACGAAAAAAAAATCCTATGACAAGTACTAGATAATGGTGTATAGAATAACCACAAAAAACCTCAAGACAATCGATTCATTGGTTTTCAAGAAATTTTGGATACCGATTTGAAAAACGTGGTTTTGAGAAAAACGCGTTTGAAAATTTGGGAATGAATAAATCATGAAATTTGTCAACTTACATGGAATCATCGATACCAGGCCCATAGTGTAGGTCTTCCACGGTCGACGGAATGTTCATAGCTTCTAAATCCTCGACGTCGACCATCTAGGTGTATGTCTCTCCGTAAAGTTTCAGTCCCTCAGCTCCCTCTCGGAGTTCATTTTCAGCCAAAAGCTGTTTTTTTTCGCTACGAAGGGATCTTTCCCCTTAAAATAGTTGTACACTCCGGTTAAAAAATAACAGCCTTAAAGTCTGGGAGGAACGACGAGCGTAGAGAACAAAAAGAAGGTAAAAATCCGAATAATTATAACCACTCGTAGGTTCTGGGAATCAAAAAGGGTCTCGGTGAAGGGTCTTGGGTCCTTTGGGATTGTCGCGAACTCATGTTCTCACAAAGTATTGACTTCCTCGCCTTTTTTCTCACCTCTCGATAACCCTCTCATATATATATTTCCCGTATCGTAAAGAGCTCAAGTGTGAAAAAGATCCCTCGAGGCTCTGAACTTTTGCCCAAATTTTTCTCGTGGTTGAATATTTCATTAACCCGCGTTCGCCTTTTTAACTTATTTACGTGTTTGCTCTTCTTGCCTTATCCAGAAGGCGTATATTCCATTTTTATCGTATCACGTGCGGGAAGAGTGAAAAAATGTGCGTGTCATAAGTTTTCGTTGCCACGAGTTTCTGATGAAAAAGCAAGATAGTAAAGAAAACACGTGTTTTTCAGAAGAAAAATCAAGCCTTGCTCCTTTAGTCATTCCAGTTGTCGTTTCTCATATTATTCGATAAATCGATAGCTTCGATATTCATGAATGATTTTGAAATCAAATTGTCCTCGTCGTCCTGTAAATTTTGGTAACGAGATCTTTTTCTTTTGGCAATTGTTTTTAGTACAGTCGTGCTATTGGATATTGGAATCGGAAAAAATTAGAAGGGTTTTTTTTAGGGGATGAAGGGAGATGGGGGTGCATTAATGGCAAACTACAACCCCCACGAGGTTGGCGCGGGGAGAGAAAATGTTCAGAAAAATCTGGGCTTTAATTTTGTCCTCAGCGCCGAAGTCGTGGAAGTTCATTTTGGGGGTGAAGAAGTGGGGTGAAATTTTGAAAAATCAGAAAAAAATCGATAACTCTTTATGAAAAAATCATACAATTTTTGCTCAAATGGGAACGTTGTTGCCCTGGAAAAGACGCGTTGATCGAGTATTTAATCAACCCTTTTTAACAATATTTTCACCGACAAAAAAATTGTTCAAGTGTAAAAAAAATTGTTTATTGAATAACTCAAAAACAATTGATGTTTCGAGGATGGTTAAAACGTACGAAAAGTAAAGAATAACTTTCTCTAAATTTTCGTTTATATGGAAAATTGATTTTTGAATTTAAATTGTGCCTTTTCCAATTCCTCTCAGGGGTTGAAAATTCAATTAAATTCCGAGAAAACTATTGACCGAAAATAAAGAGATACGAGTTTCCCGCTGTGGACAAAATAGTAGCTGAGGGTTCAAGCTACAAATTGTTCCACGGCGGTGAATTCGTGCGGTCAATAGTTTTCCCAGAATTTCATTTCAAATTATCAACCCCCGAGAGGGGTTGGAAAATCAAAATTTAAGTCCACAGAAACGAAAATATAGAGAAAATCATTTTCTACATTTCGTACATTGTTACCATACCCGAAACACCGATTGATTTGGAGTTATTCAATTAACAATTTTTTTGGAATTTCAACATTTTTTTGGGGGGTGAAGATCGAAAAGTGATGATCGATCACGACTCGATCGACGCGTCTTTTTAAGGGCTACAACGTTCCCGTTTGAACAAAAAGTGTACGAATTTTTCCTACAGAATGATTGAATTTAAACTGATTTTTTTAAATTTCATCCCACTTTATCACCTCCAAAATGAACTTCCACGACTTCGGCGCTGTGGACAAAACTAAAGCCCGGATTTTTCTGAACATTTTGTCTCACGGCGCTGACCTTGTAGGGGTTGTAGTTTGGCATCAAACCACCCTCATCCCCCTTCATCCCTTAAAAAAACCTGCACCCTGATTTTTAGGCAAACTTCGATTTAGCACCCACGGCACCTACACAATCATCTGTCAAAAAACTGGCCTTAATTTTTTCCGATTACGGAGTTTTTCAGGGACAGCACGACTGTACTATTTGTTATACTTTACATAATAATGTCATATCCCTCGTAAGCTTGCAATCAATTTTAACGAATTCTGCAAAGATTTGTCCGGATAGAAGCTTTCAAGGGGATCAAAATATAAGAAGCTTTTTTGCCGATGTCCAATTAAGGGAGGCCACCACTGTTACGGGCCGAGAAAGATTGTTATTTCCTATTTCTTTTTGTCTAATAGATTATTCATTTCATATTTGGAAAAAGGTATGTTATTGAGCATACAATGAACTTATTTCGTTGGAAAATTTATTTAAAATTTTTAGAATTAACAACGCTGTTGACGTATTATAAAGCCTCCGTATGAAACATATTGTCGAACGGCCGGATCGATAAGCGGACAATGGTTGGTCTGAAAAGTAAAAATAAAAAAGTTTTATAACCTATATAAATGTAGTTATCGTTGGACGTAGTCCTTTTTTCGAAATAAAAATTCACGAACAGGCGTGTGTTCGAAAAAAGTGTAAGTTGGGCGAAATTTTTACTTATATTTGGGGGCTTAAAAAATACTAAATTCCAAACAAAAAAAACGGCTACGTACAACGATAGTTACCGCAATTACAGAAATGTTGATTTTAAAAAATGGAAAATCGGGAAATTGTAGCGAGTGGAAGTTTTTGTACACGTAAATCGTTCCTCTACGTGCTCTCACGAAATCGTCTGTAACTTGGTTAATTATCAATTTTTTAACTTAAACATTTTTTTCACATATTGTTGAACATGTACACTTACAAGGAACATCCCTCGGGTGACACCCTTCGATTTTGTTGACATTTGGATATGTTATAAAGCACCGAAAAGTAAGCCATGCGCTTTTTTTATCGGCGGAAAAACAGTTTTAAGGGGTGAAACCACCCCTCGAAAAAAGGCATCCCTAGGGGTAATATAGCAGTTTCACACACAAGGAGTCCACCGATTTTAATGAAACAAAAACGAAAATTTTTCTCATCCGAAGCAATGAAAAATCCACTATAGTGACATTGCAAAAAAAATTAAGGGGTGAACCACCCCTATATTAAGGGGTGGTTTTACCCCTTAAACCCGTTTTTCCGCCGATAAAAAATACTTATCGCTTACTTTTCGGTGCTTTATAACATATCCAAATTTCAACAAAATCGAAGGCTGTCACCTGTGGGATGTTCCTTGTCAGAGAAAATGCAAAAACATGTTTTTTTTACTCGTCACAGTGGTCACAACACATTTTTTTACATCGCTCGTCGTATAAAAATGCATACAAAACCATTTAAATTTTTCAATTTTATCGTTCATATTTTTCTGCCACCGGAACCTGCAATATTCAAGCACATAATTACTACGTAAACTCTTTGAGGGCTTCTTCCATATCAATATGGTGAAATTACGCAAACTGCAAATTGATGGCTGCAGATTGCATAAAACGCTTCTCGTAGGAACGATAAATTGCTACCTGGCATGGCTAATCATTTCGACGAAGACCTTGATGCGTACTCGTTCAGGAGCCGTGTAAAACCCATCAAAGTGGCTTGGGTACTTGATTTAGTAGGTTCTTCCTCCAACGACTCGCCGACTAGTGAATGCCATAAAACCAAGTGATTGAATCCGCCGTTAACTCGCAATTTCCTTCTTTACGCAAGCGTTACGCCCCCCGGTGTTCGCTCGAAAAATATTTCCATCCGGAAAAAAAGGGGGATGCGGTAGATGATTATTAAAAAATGCATAAAAAAAAGAGTTTATTTTTAGTATGATTGCGCAAAGACTTATTACGGTTGCTTGACCATAATCAAACGAAGCTGAAAATATTAAAAAATAATTTTGACTGACGGATTTTTTTCCATAATCAACCGAAGCTAAAAATATTAAAAAATAATTTTGAGAGACGGATATTTTTTCTAGACTCACCGTAAACGGGGTTAAATTGACATTAAGGGTAACTTTGACAGTTTTTGGGGCTACTTTGACAGAGCGCCAATATACGGTTTAAGGGGCACCACTAGTGTGACTGCCCAAAAAATTGGTTATTTTCGGGAATTTATTGAACGAAAAGTATTGCATAGAATTTTTTGAAATTTCGAGAATATATTTGTGTATAAATTATGTATGTACAGTAATTTTTTTGTATGAAAATATTCAATTTTCAGCGACTTATGCGCCGTCTCCCGAGTCTCGAAAAAAAGTTCTCTCACTGCTGCAGTGATCGCGGCCTTCAGAGTGCCCAAAATAAAAAAAACTAGAAAGTCCGTTAAACGAGAAGCTATTGCCTGTAGAATGATGCAGAATTGTGAAAAAAAATGTATATCCAACAAAATGGCGGAGTTTAAGAAAAATATCCAAATTAGGCTTCAAAATCTGATGGTTTTTTCCATGGCAAATTGACATTTTTCATTCAATAAAAAATCTGGAAGGTCATTGTATGAAGAAACAAATACTAAATACGCTAAAACAAGATCCAAGTCGATCGGATGATTTGTATTCGAGTTAGAACTGCAGTAAATTAAAAAAATTCTCGTTTTGAGAAAAACGCGTTGAAAGATAAAAATATTGATTTCATCGTTATAAATCGATAAAAGTATAAGGTATAGTATAGTAGTAAGGTATACTTGAAGGTATAGACTATCGAAAAATGCAACAAAAAAAACGATTTTTTGAAAGTGTCCCCTTAAATGTATGCGCAGCGAGCTTTTTCTCCAATGTTGCTCAAATTTGTTGTTCAAGTTTATTATAATGTTGCTAAAGTTGATTGTAATATTCCTCAAGTTTATTTCAATCTCAATGATAATTGTGAGACTGATTAAGTGCCTATATTAGTACCCTAGGTACTTGATATTATTATGTAAAATGTTCTTTAATAAAGATGACAATTTGATTGTAAAAAATCGTTGTTTTTTTAAATGCCATGCATAATGGATAAAATACTAATTTTTTTTTTCAAACGCTGTCAAAGTACCTGTTAATCTTTGACACAAGTTGCATTTAAATGCCTCTCCAAAGAAACTCCACACCCGGTGTTACGTTGACACCTAAAAAAAATATAATATTGTGGGGTGGTGGGGCTTTACTTTCTTATATAATTAATAGTCAAAGGACACTTCTTTTATTAGAGCAAAAAAGTTGTAATTTAGGATGCTAAAAAAAGTCGCCTACAAAAAACTTGAAAAACCTGCAACCCAATTTCACGGTATAACGCAGATGGCAGGAAAAACAATAATGTAAACTGCGCTATCGCACTCATTGGCAAGAAAAAACGACCACTTCACAGTCTGTAAAATATGTTTGTTGCGAAATGTGAAATGATTTGCTTTTACGGAATATTGAGACAATCGCGAGTATTGCAATAGCAAATATAGCCATGTGCCATCACTTCCGAGCATTCTACGCTTTTCTCTTCTTCCTTCATTTCTTTATGCGAGTGCGTTTGCTGAATTACTTACTGAATTCTGTGGGGTATAGACAGAAATTCTATTTTTTCCCCTAACATAAATATATAAATGGATAAAAGGAATTTTTGTTGTTTTTCGGGAGATAAAAGTATGCACGAGCGTTTTTACGATCCACTCGTACTATCCGTCGCATTTTTCTTTTTTACTTCACAAAGCCTAGAATACTGTACGAAACCTTCGTGTAGAATTTTCAATAGGTCAACATTATAATTCAGGGTTTAATTGCTGTAATTTGTACTCCAAAAAAATACAAACATTATCGAAGAAATTCGTATACCTAATTACGGTCTGATATTTAAGTTTTTATACTTTAATAATGAATTGACTAGATTTATGCCAAATTGTCATTTTCTATCGGTCAAAATGATTAAGGGGTTAGGCCACGGTAGAATTTTCGAAAAACGATTTTTTTTCGCTAAAACGGTGCTTTATCATCATAAGAAAAAGTTACTATTCGATTTGTAGCAAGATATTTTTTTTCACCGACTTTGAGCGTACAACGTAAGCCCACCTCTGGCACAGCCATAGAGGACCTAAAACTTTAAACGCGTTTTTTTCGAAACAGCTTTTTTCCAATTGGCGCGACAAATAACTTCAACAATTTTCACTCGATTTACTTCAAATTTAAAAGTTATGTTCCTAATTGCATTTCGCAGAGAAGTACGTACGGAATTTCTGATTAATCGAAAACTTTTTATTTTATGAGCAGTTTTATACGAAATGTTTCACTGAAAATTCATTCAAATTCCTGCAACTCAATTAAAATACCTACAACTTCTGAATAAAACAATATTTTTTAAATTCCGTACATACTTCTCTAGATATTCTAAAGTAGATTGACGAGAATTTTTGTTTTTCGTTCTAGGTAAAACATTGTGGATGCTAAATGTCACGCCGCGGAGCGCCTAAAAAAATATAACAAAATAAAATATGTACCATTTTGTACATTAAAAAAAATATATTTTAACAGCTTGATATTAACGGAGACTTTGTCCTTGGAGTGCCATATTTCAGGTGTTTACATTTTATTTTTTTTAAAGGAAACGAGTAAAGCTTTTTGAGTGCGGTTTTTTCTTGCTTTTATTCATGATATACAGAACGTTAAAAAATTTTTTTTTGAAAAAAAAACCAAAATGGCGGCCGTTGCAGCTCCGCGAAAACAGGTCCTCAAATCGCGGGAGGTAAACGGCTGACATCACTGCCCCCTCTTTGTTGATCTGAAACACAAATTCAAAGCATATTATTAATCTGTGACCCTTTGGTCATGGAATGACGGATGGGTTTTTCGTTTAGTACAAATTTCGGAAAATGGCGGCAATTTAAAAAAAAATCGAATTTTCGCGTTTTTTTCGCATAAAAAGATAAATAATAAATGCAAAAATGTATCTATCGAAAAAACGATCCGTCATTCCGTGAAGACATATTTTCTGAGTATGCTCTCCAAATTTCAGGTCGATATGTTAATTACAGCGGTCAGGACAATGTCAGCCATTTTTAAAAACGTGTTTTCGAGAAAAACGCATTTAAAGTTTTGTAACGTGTTTACACAAATGTGTTTATAATTACCGCTAATCGGCAATGCCTGGTCCATAGGCCCTCCTCTTCCCCCTCCATCCCTCCTCTTCTTCTAGCTGCCCACGTTGAGCTCAAATTGATTTTTGAAAATTTCAAGGACAAAGTCTCCCTTAATACTAAATAGATGTGTAATTAATTTTATGAGTGACTCACTTTTTCATACCAAAAAAAAATTGTTTAATTCGCATATGATTTTATATCCGTTACTGTGGCCTAACCCCTTAAATAATAATTATTTAAATTATTCAAACTATTAATTATGTTTATTAGTTCGTCTAAATTTAAACTTATACTCAAATTCTTATTTTTTAAATAAATTTACACTCTTTGATAATGGTTCCATGCTCCTACAATGATTGACATGACAATTCTCACATGAGATGAACAGCGTCATCTTACGAAAGGCTGGGACCAACACGACTGGGCGAAAAAAATATACTTTTTTGCTCATAAATTACCGCCCCCGCCCATCAATTACACATCCTCCATTTTCTCGACACTGATTCCGTTTCAAATACTGACGTTTTTTTTCCTTTCGATCACTTTCTTGTTTCCCGTCCGATTTATTTTTCCCCCGCGCTCGCGATTCGATCACGAGATAGAGATTCGGTTAAAAATCGTTTGGACGTTCTCATTTCGAAGAGAAGTAGACGGGGGCAGAAAAATCGGAGGACGAGAAACGATAAAACGAAGAGGCGAGGATTTCGAAGTTGTGCGTAGGTCTGAAAGAGTTCTCCCATTGGAATGAAGCTATGCGTCACTCGTCCAGTGAATCGAAGGTCTTCAAGCGATGCTCGAGGGATATCGAATTCTGGAAATATCCTTTCAGGATTAATGTACCAACGTTGAATTGTCCGAAAATTCGAAATAAGCGGTTATCGGAGGAAGCAGCTTTAAGTGCTAAAAAATAAAAATGTTAAAATCTTGCGAATCCACACTTTTCGAAGTTTTGCGGCTACACTCTATACTTTTGTTGAACTCGCTATGGTAGGATTGAACACGTGAAGAACGAGAGTGGAAAATGGGTAAAAGGAAATTGGTGGGCTCATATGAAACCTGCTCTTCTCATATGAAAAGTTTCGAGTCAAGAGTCAAAAGTCTCGCACTACTCGAGGGCTTTGAAACTTTCAATGCTTCAAAAGTTTTATTGCTTATCTAACTCCGAGGAAACACCATATTTTTTAGTTCTCCACTTCCTTCTTGGAGTGCTCATTATACGTGTCAGAAAAAGTTAAAGGGGTCATGTCTAATTACAACTTTGACAAAACGTCACTCGTGTCCTTAATATATATATATATATATATATATATTATACACTTAAACGAATGGTTCTTTTATATTAACAATGTACACAAGTTTTTACAATGAAAAATATCCAGTAGGTTTCCTACGGCACGTCTATAAAGTCGTAATTTCGAGTTGGCCAGTATTGTGGCTAGCAGATTCCTGTATAAAAAACAACGAATAATATTCCTTCAGTACATTTAATTCTCTAGTTGTTGGGCGTTTGATTTTTCAAAATTCAAATTTTGTCCAGAATGGTGTAGGCCCGAAGGCAAATGTCGTTTTTTTAATGAAAAATTCCTCGTTTTTCCTCAATGAAGAAAATTATTGGAACAATGAGTCAAGTAACAAGCCAACAAAATTAAGGGGCCAGTCCACTTTGGAGCCACGAAAAAAGGCTATTTTCGCGATTATTTTTGAGGATTCTATAAAAGATATGAATATAAAAGTTGGTGAGCTTGATAATAAGTCTTGAAATTCATTTTAAAAAAATTTAATTCATTTTTATTTTTTTTTAAGTGCAAAAATTATAGTTTAACGTAACGCTTCGAAAATAGGTGGGCCAGGTAGCTCCATCACAACTCGGCAACGGCTTGTCTGAAACAAAAAAATCAAAGTCCATTTGATTCAGTATGACACCAGCTACACAATGACCCTTGGATATAAACTTTTATAAAAAAAATGGCAGATGAAAAACGAAGTATTTAAAAAACGCGTTTTTTTCGCAGTTTTTCACAAAAAAGAGTAAAAATCAAAATTTAAAAACCATCGAGGGTCATCTTGTTGCAAATCATGTTTACAATGTGTGGTTCAAATTTCAATATTGTATATTAAGGAATCTTCTCACTTTAGACGTTAAAAAGGTTATTTTCATGATTTTTTTTATAGGTTTATATTGTAGATGTTGATATAAAGGTTCTTACACTCAATGAATCCATTTTCGAAATACATAAGGAATTTTTATTTATTTATTTAAGTCACTTTTATAGCCAAAAATGGTAGTTACAAAAATGTCTTGAAAAATTGTAGGTCTGCGCTGTTGATGAAATCTCGGAGACCGATCATCCGAAACAAAAAAAAAATCAAACGGTTTAAGATTCAGTATGTTAATGGCTATAGCGCATATCATACGATTTGTGATATATGCAAAAATAACAAAATGACGAACATTTTTCGAAAAAACAAAAAAACGTGTTTTTTCACCGTTTTGGGCAAAAAATAGTAAATATCAAAATTTAAAAAAATTCTTGTCATGCGCTATAGCTATAGTTGTAAAGAATATGTGGTTAAAATTTCATAAGGATCGGTTCAGTAGTTTCGAAGATTTTATCAACAAAATATCGAAAAATGGGTTTTAAGATTGTTTGGGTTACATAAATACATGAAATTAAAAAAAAATGTATTTCGAAAGTGTCTTTATTAAGTGTAACAACTTTTATATCAATATCTATAATATAAACCTGTTTTAAAAATTCATAAAAATAGCCTTTTTTAGCAGCTAAAGTGAGAAGACCCCTTAACAATGTACACAAATTTCCATAATGAAAAATATCCAGTAGTTTTCCTACATCACGTCGATTTGGCCAGGATTGTGGCTAGCAGATCCATCAATTAAAAACAACGAAGAAAATTCCTTTAGCACATTTAATTGTCCAGTCGTTAAGCATTGAATTTTTCGAAATTCAAATTTTTGTCAAAATGGAGTAGGCCAGAAGTCAAATGTCATTTTTCGATGAAAAATGACTTTTTTCCGCAATGAAGAAAACGATGGTTAAAATCAGTCAAGTAACAACCCAACAAAATTGGAACATATTCAGTTGAACACATTTTCGAAATTGCGGTTAGCGGCTCAAAAAAATAATTCTTAAAAGACGTGATTGAAGTTTGGAGAGGAGTTTGTACTTAGATAAAGTAGTTTGTTTTCTACCTACACTGAATCATCTCTTTGATGCGCACAAAGGATGGCGTTGTTGAGAATGCACGAAGCATTCTCCAAAACACTAATTTGGTGCTGTCGACCAAGCATTCCGGTCTTGTGGGAATTTCGTTGCTCGGGGCGATTGGCTGACGTGATGCAAACAGAATCTCCCCTAGCAGCGTTTTCGGGGGCATTTGGCCCACGGCGTACCCCCGTGGTCTCGCACATTCGTGATAGTGCCCCACAACGTTCATTAAAGGTGCAAGCGAAAAAATGTGCAGGAAGCTGCATCGTGTTCAATCCACGGGGAATCATTTTTGGAGATATTGCCCAAATCGTTTGAATATAGTTCTATTTGTTGTTTTGCTCGAATCTGCCAGGCCACCTTTCTAATAATTATATACTTCGAGAGAGCCCGTCGTGAACAGTTTCTATGGTAGCCGGAACACTTTGAGGTAGAGCACTGTAAGCGGGTTGATAATGTGGCAAGCTCATGATGAGCGGAGACTCGCTTCCAGAAACTTCGAGACACTGTTCTGGTTATGCAGAGAGGGTGCACTTCAAAACTAACGTCGTCAATTTTCATCGAATTAATTAAAAATGTTGACAGTATATTTTCGCAATGTACCTCAAGGAAATCGATTTTTTTCTAAGGCTGCGACTGGGCATGACTCCTCAAATGATGATCTCTTTAAGGCCTTAGGCCACAGTAACGGGTATAAAATCATGTGCGAATTTAACAATTTTTTTTCGTATGAAAAAGTGATTCACTCATAAAATTAATTACACATCAATTTGGTATGATTATCAAGCTGTTATAAAATATATTAATATTATATTATATTATAATATTAATATAATATATATATAATATATATAATTAATATAATATATATTAATATAATATTATATTAATATTAATATATAAAATATATTAAATATATTTTTTTTCGATGTTCAAAATGGCCGACTACTCGAAACTTCTCGAAACAGCTTTTTCCCAATTGGCGTGACAAATAACTTCAACAATTTTCACTCGATTTACTTCAAATTTAAAAGTTATGGTCCTAATTGCATTTCGCAGAGAAGTACTTACGGAATTTCCGATTCATCGAAAACTTTTCATTTTATGAGCAGTTTATGAGCAGTTATAACGAAATTTTTCACTGAAAATTCATTTCTTAAGTTCAAATACCTACAACTTTTGAATAAAACAATATTTTTCAAATTCCGTACGTACTTCTCTAGGTATTCTAATGTAGATTGACGAGAATTTTTGTTTTGTGTTCTGGGTAGAAAATTGTGGATGCTAAATGTCACGCCGCGGAGCGCCTAAAAAAAGATAGCAAAAGAAAATATTAGTAGTCGGCCATTTTGTACATCGAAAAAAAAATATATATATATTTTCTAACAGCTTGATATTCATACTAAATAGATGTGTAATTGTTTTTATGAGTGAATCACTTTTACATACGAAAAAAAATTGTTAAATTCTCACACGATTTTATACCCGTTACTGTGGCCTGAGGCCTTAAACTGAGATTGAAGAAATGAAACAAAACGCGTTTTATTGAGTTGGAAATACGCTCCTGATATTTGGAATGTTCTCTATATCGTAATTCAATCTGCACAGGTGCGCCGAATTTTATATTGAGAACGGCACCACTTGGTGTAGTGAAATTGCATTCTTATTTACAACCATATTAAGGGGTCTTCTCACTTTAGACGCCGAAAAAGGCTATTTTCATTAATTTTTTTAATAGGTTTATATTATAGATATTCATATAAAAGTTGTTACGCTTAATAAATACACTTTCGAAATACATTTAAACATTTTTTTAATGTATTTGTGTAACCGAAACAAACTTTAAACGCGATTTTCTCGAAACAACGTTTTTCGACGGCTTGTTGATAAAATCTTCAAAACTACTGAACTGATCCTTGTGAAATTTTAACCAAATATTCTTTACAATATCCATAGCGAATATAAAGGATTTGAATTTTTTTTATATCCACTATTTTTTTTGCCAAAAACGGTGAAAAAAAACACGTTTTTTTGTTTTTTCGAAAAATGTCCGCCATTGTGTTATTTTTGCATATATAAAAAATCGTATGATATGTACTATAGCCATTAACATAGTGAATCTAAAACCGTTTGATTTTTTGTTTCGGATGATCCATCTCCGAGATTTCATCAACAGCGCAGAGCTACAATTTTTTTAGGACATATTTTAACAACCATTTTTGTTTATAAATAGTGACTTAAATAAATAAAAATAAATTTTAATGTATTTCGAAAGTGTATTTATTGAGAGTAACAACTTTTATATCAATATCTTATAATGTAAACCTATAAAAAAAATCATGAAAATAGCCTTTTTAGCGTCTAAAGTGAGAAGACTCCTTAAATGAATACGAAATTATAGATCTATTATTTATTTACCAGCTGAAAGTCGATGCGTGTAAAACTGAAACTCCGTTTTGCTCGACATTTTTTTTTGCGCAAGAACACCACTGGCACCGTCCGAAAAAGGGTAGTTTTCTCCGATTTTTTTAAACTACTAGATTATTAATTTGGTACTTATAAAAGAGGTATGTTATTGAGTATACATTGAACTTATTTCGTGTAAATTTTTATTCGAAAAAATTAAAAATTAACAACGTTATTGGGGTATAATGGAGCCTCTGTATAAAAACAAAGGCTCCATTATAACAGGTTGATTTGAAACACATTGCAAACAGGTTGGTTTGAAAAATGAAAATAAAAAAGTTTTATAATCTATATAAATGTAGTTCTCGTTGTACGTAGCTGTTTTTCGAAAAGAATCACCGTATGGTGAATGTTCAAAAAATGTAATTTTGGCGATTTTTTTCGGGCGCTTAAAAAAACTTAAAAAAAACGTCTACATTTAACGATAGCTACTGCAATTACGGAAATTTTGGTGTTTTTATCATTGAAAATGGGACAGTTATAGCTACAGCTATGATTCCGGTCAGGTTGAGAAAAACGCGATTGAAAGTTTGAGTTTGCATAAATCGTTGCTCCACCTGTTATCGTTAAATCATCTGTAACTTGCTAGATTCCCAATATTAGAACTTGACATTTTTTCCACATATTCTTGAAAACGTGTACTTCGAGAAAATGCCAAAAAAATCGATTTTTTGGCACATCACAGTGGTGTTAAATTATTCGAACAGTTATTTTTATAACTTTCTACCAGCAGCTGATGATACAAAATAGAAAGGTCTACTTTCTGTGAGCTTAGAGCCAGCCAAAGTTCAATCATGACTGAGGCAATGGAACAGGGCAGAGTTATAGGGGAGAAGCACCATATATCGGATAGTTGCTTAAGGCGTTACCCCCACTTGTAGCGCAAAAAAAACCTTTTTCATGATTTTTTTTAAAGAAAACTACAAAACTTTTTTAATCGATCAATATAACATCTTCAAGAACACATCTTGAAGAACTTTCAGTAATTTTTTTATTGAAAAATATTACATTGTTTAGTGGCAAATGGCCGTCAATGAAATAATGTTTTTATATACACGGTTCGCGGTGACCAACATTGCGGCGAAGTGGATCATCTGAAAAAAAAGGCGGATGGATTTAGTCAAATATAAGTATAAACTAGTCTTTAATCGAAGGATTTAAAAAAATATTCATTTTTCACAAAATGGCGGACAGTCAAAGTTAATGGTTCGATTTTAACGAAAAAAAAACGGCCATTTTTTGGCTATAAAACGGCCATTTTTTTTCGAAAAACAAAATCGAACGATTAAAGACTACATTTTTATGTATTAAATAAGCCTGGAAAATTTCAAGAAGTTCGATTCAATAGTGTCCGAGTAATCTTGGTCACCGACTTTAGAAATGCCATTTTGAGAGAAACGCGTTTAAAGTTTCAATTTCAGTTTACACGAAGAAAATATTTTTTTTTGTAAACTTACATAGAGTCGTCTATTCCGGGCCCATACAGAAGTATGTGCCCGGATACTTATACTTCAAAAAAATGCAGTAAAAAAAATCGATTTTTTCAAAATCGCAAGTGGGGGTAACCCCTTAATATCGGATAGTGGGCTACCTCAAGTTCTCCTATAGTCACATCTGTTTTAATTTTATATACTAATAACTAGTCGTAAGATGCCACCAATGCAAAACCTTGCTTGCCCAGCAACAAAAATGGCACAACAGTGGCCTGCTGTCATTTTTCGGTGGCGTGGAAAAAAATGCTTGCGTCTAAAAGTGTTGTTTTCATTCAGGTAAGTCCCAACGATTTATGTTTTTGTTATTTTTTTTAACTAAAGCATTTATTTTACTTGATAAATATATAATGTTCGCAAAAATAGCAATATGTACAAAAATATTACTGTTCATATTTGGCCCTGTCAAATCTTATGTCGGATACTCAGTCGAGCCTAATATTGGATATCCGTTTGCGCAATAATGTTCCTACCTAATCAAAGATAAACTCATAATAAAGACTGATAAATATTATTAGATATCATATATATCAGATATCCCCTAATATCAAAATATTAATATAAAAAATAGTCTCTTAATATCAGATATATAAAAAAATGGAGTTCCTGTCATTTTTTATTTACAATATCATAATATCAGTCTTTATAATATTATATAATATATCTGATAAATATCATAATATGTATAATATCAAAATATCAAACATATAATCTAATATAAAAAATAGTTCCTTAATATGAGACATATAAGAAAAATGGAGTTCCTGTTATTTTTTATGAAACATAATACAACGCAAAATATTCAAATGTAATGTGTAAAATAATTATTAGCATCTTGTCGTACATGACATCTAGATAATAAAATCGTAAAATCTGAAGGCCTTAGCAATTGTTTACTTTTTTTTTCAATTTCAAACAGAAGTATCCGATATGTGGTGCCTCTCCCCTCTTAACCTGATACGGTCTCTTGCCATCCAATTAATACAAAGAAGGGCGAAGATTCTTAATGGTCCACGATAAAAAGTAGAGAAAGAGGTCAGAAATATTTGGAACGAATGCAATTTGAATTAATTTTCGTTTGCTCTCGATAATTGAAAGTTCAAGGAAGAGAAAATCTCTTTGCCTTCTGCTAGGGATTCTCCTACGATGGTTTGCATTCGTGGAAAATGTACACGAGGTCTAGTCTTCCTTAGACAGTTTTGAATGAAACGAGGAATAAAATCAGTCGCGCATTTTCCGCTTTGCTTCTTCTCACCTCCCGCGGCCTCGCAGGAGGTCAGAAGAAATTCCAGAATTGTCAGGAGGAAGTAAAACGACGAAATGCCGTCGCGCGAATATAATGGTAGCTATTTTCCGTCTGAATGAATAGAGAGCATTTGAGAGCAGGAAGAAGGAAGTCGGGCGACTTTGAGCAAAGAAAGACAAGTCCTGAATTACACAGTTTCCTTTTTTATTATTATTTCTATCATGAGCTCATTAATCGCACATTTGCTCTCATTTGTCGTCATGCTTTTGGGATAATGGCGGACGACTCATTTTCTGTGACTCATTGTACCCTAAAGAGCTTTCTATTCAGCCCCTTTCTTCTCCGATTGTGGACACTCCTACTCCTACTTTGAACATTTATATCGTCAGTTCAGGTAACGGGAGTAATTCAATTATGTGATTTCATAATTGAATTTATACATCAATTCCGTCAAATATTTCGTCAATGTTGAGATACAAATTTTTCTGTTACAGAAACACGAGTAAAGAGAAAATCATTTTTTTCAGTGAGTTGGACATTTATTGATGACGTACGAAAGCAGTGCTGGGCGTTAATTAATTAAATTTTCGATCAGTTCATTAATTGACTAAAAAGTAATTGCATTAAATTTAATTGCAATTAACATTTATTGCACTATTAATTGCATGTTGCAATTAATTTATTTCGATTAATCTATGTTGATTGCAACTCGAAATTAAAACAATTGCAATTAACTTGTTTAATTGGTCGAAGAAACAATGAAAACTAACAATTAACCTATTTAACTTCACAGATATCAGATAAAAAATATTTAGATATTATTGTTGATTATTATATATATTATTGATAATTAATATCAGTCTTTTATTTGCTACTCATATACGTATTTCAATCACTTACACATTTGCCTTGATGCCAATCCGCGCCCTTTAAGGGGTTACCCCCACTTGCGATTTTGAAAAAATCGATTTTTTTTATTGCATTTTTTTGAAGTGCAATTTGAAGTGCAGTTTTTTTTTGATGCCCGGAATAGATGACTCTATGTAAGTTTACAAAAAAAAAAATTTTCTTCGTGTAAACTGAAATTGAAACTTTAAACGCGTTTTTCTCAAAATGGCGTTTCTGAAGTCGGTGACCAAGATTACTCGAACACTAATGAACCGATCTTCTTGAAATTTTGCAGGCTTATTTAATACATAAAAATGTAGTTTTTAATGGCTCGATTTTTTTTTCGAAAAAAAAAAATGGCCGTTTTATAGCCAAAAAACTGCCGTTTTTTTTTCGTTAAAATCGAACCATTAACTTTGACTGTTCGCCATTTTGTGAAAAATGAATATTTTTTAAAATCCTTCGATTAAAGACTAGTTTACACTTATATTTGACTAAATCCATCCGCATTTTTTTTTTCAGATGATCCACTTCGCCGCAATGTTGGTCACCGCAAACCGTGTATATAAAAACATTATTTCATTGACGGCCATTTGCCACTAAACAATGTAATATTTTTCAATAAAAAAAATACCTAAAGTTCTTCAAGATGTGTTCTTTAAGATGGTATATTGATCGATTAAAAAAGTTTTGTAGTTTTCTTTAAAAAAATTCATGAAAAAGGCCTTTTTTTGCGCTACAAGTGGGGGTAACGCCTTAAAATAATCAGTGCGCAATTAACAATTGGTTAATTGTTAATTGCGACTACAGCAATTAACAATTCATTTATTGTTAATTGTTATAGTCGTGATTAACAATTAATTAATTGTCAATCTTCAGTCAGCGACCCGAATGGCAATTTAAAATCTACCTTGTTAAAATTGGTCGCTACGTTTACTTTGAGCATTAATATCGTTAGTTCAGGTAACAGGAGTAATTCAATTATTAAATTGAATTCAATTATTGAATTAAAATGAATGAATGAAATAAATTAAAATGAATTCAATTATGAAATCATTTTCATAATTGAATTCATACATCAATTCGGTAAACTATTTCGTCAATGTTGCGCCACAAATGAATACGAATATAGAAAAAAGCATTCTTTTTTTAATGAGTGTCTGAAAAAATGGAAATTTATCGATGACGTGCGGAAATACGTTGGCGACCGAAATGGCAATTTAAAATCTACCTTATTAAAATTGGTCGCTAAAACCAATTTTACAATAAAGAAGAATATTATTTTTTGTTGCTCCGTTCACTCAATTACCGATAAACGTTTTTTTGCGTGACTATTTTCAGCAACGGGTCCGGTCGCAGGGCCGCTCGTTGAATTTTCCCTCTCGAATAAAAATGTGATTAAAAAAAGTGGGCAAGCATGGTGAAAATTTGTCGACGCTGTTGTCACGCTCGCGGCTGTTTGCGTCCTCTGCATAAAGGATCGGGAACATTAACGCGCGCCGTGTGCACGCACTTCACGTTTTGTTTCCTAAATACAGGTGAATCGCAAACTTTTTGTTATCCTCGAGGTTGGTCCTCATGGTCCTGGACAAACAATGGTCCGAAAAGTTAAAAATGTCACGCCCACGTGTCATTTATGTCATAATTTTATCATGAAGATCCTCCACGAGATTTTTACTTTATTTATTTTCCCCGCTGTGGCTCTCCCATTAAAAAAAAATACATCACAGACATCACGTTATCTTTCCATTCTATCAATATCCGTAAAATCTCATTTTTTTATTTAAAAAAAGCGTGTTTGAAATATGAAAAATGTCGAAACAATTGAGGGATGACACCAACGTGACGGGCCGAAAGAAGGTCATTCTTTCCAAAATTTTTTTACCTACTAGATGATTTATTCCGGATTTGGAAAAAATGTATGTTGTTAAGCACACATTGAACTTATTTCGTGTTAATTTTTACTTAAAAGAAATTAAAAATTAACAACCTTGTTGTGGTATAAAAACGTCTCTGGTTAAAAAATGTGGTCCAATACCCGGATCGATAACTCGACGATGGATAGTGTGAAAAATAAAAGTCTTTTAATCCACATAAATGTAATTCTCGTTGCACGTAGCCGTTTTTCGAAAAAAAAATCCCAAAATAGCGGGTGGTAAAAAAACTGTAATTTTGGCGAAATTTTTACTTATATTCGGGGACTTAAAAAAATTAAATTTCAAAATCGGACAATAGCTAGAGTTAACATTTTGAAAAAGTTCAAGATTGGAAAAAATGATAAATTGAAAGAAAAAGCTTACGTGCAACTATAGCTACCGCAATAACAGAAATTTTGTTTTGTTTTTCATGAAAATCGGACAATTATACGTGGAGTTCCGGCCATGCGAGAAAAACGCATTTAACGGAGACTTTGTCCTTGGAGTGCCATATTTCAGGTGTTTACATTTTATTTTTTTTAAAGGAAACGAGTAAAGCTTTTTGAGTGCGGTTTTCTTCTTGCTTTTATTCATGATATACAGAACGTTAAAAAATTTTTTTTTCGAAAAAAAAACCAAAATGGCGGCCGTTGCAGCTCCGCGAAAACAGGTCCTCAAATCGCGGGAGGTAAACGGCTGACATCACTGCCCCCTCTTTGTTGATCTGAAACACAAATTTAAAGCATATTATCAATCTGTGACCCTTTGGTCATGGAATGACGGATGGGTTTTTCGTTTAGTACAAAATTCGGAAAATGGCGGCAATTTAAAAAAAAATCGAATTTTCGCGTTTTTTTCGCATAAAAAGATAAATAATAAATGCAAAAATGTATCTATCAAAAAAACGATCCGTCATACCGTGAAGACATATTTTCTGAGTATGCTCTCCAAATTTCAGGTCGATATGTTAATTACAGCGGTCAGGAGAATGTCAGACATTTTTAAAAACGTGTTTTCGAGAAAAACGCGTTTAAAGTTTTGTAATGTGTTTACACAAATGTGTTTATAATTACCGCTAATCGGCAATGCCTGGTCCATAGAGGCATCCCTCCTCTTCTTCCAGCTGCTCATGTTGAGCTCAAATTGATTTTTTGAAAATTTCAAGGACAAAGTCTCCCTTAAAAGATTCAGTAGTACATGTAAATCGTTGCGCCACCTGCTTTCACCAAACCGTCTCTATCCTTGGTAAATTTCCCATATTCTTACTCAAATTTTTTTCACCTTATTCTCAAATATGCATACTTTGAGAAAATGCAAAAAAATCGACTTTTACCCATCACAGTGTCCCTTAAATACACCGAGTCCGGAAGAATGTTCTCCTCCTCTCCGTCCTGCCCTTGAAATTTAGCGAAAGTGCGGATTAAAGGGGAACGAAACGTACGGTTAAGATTCTAATGAAAGCGGCTCAACAGGTTTGGAGAGTTGAAATTTCACGGTAGCCTCGTGTACCGTTGAAGCTTCGCCTGGTATAATTAATTAAGCATAATTCGACCGAGGAATATTCCGTTACTCGTGGAGAGCACATGGCCGTTATAACGCGGAGGGTTACGGAACAACTAACGGGGCAAAGCTGTGTAAGCTTCGTGTTGTATACCTTTTTTTCCACGTCGAGTGTTTTGTAGTTCTCTCAATCTGTCGCAGACAGTTCTCGAGAGATCTCGCTCGCTCTTTCTCTCGCCCCTTCGTCGATGTAATACACCCTTTCGCGTTTTCGCCCTTCTGGAAAGTCAGACGAAGAAAGTGGCGAGCACGAACGTTCCTGGCGACTTTTTTTTCTCTCTTTTGCCTTCGTTCTCCACTTCGAGTCACGTAGAGAAAAAATAAAGAAAACGTATCACTCGTCTGGTCTCTCTCTCTCTCTCTCTCTCTCTCTCTCTCTCTCTCTCTCTCTCACTCTCGCTCTTTTTCTTCTCCTCTACTTTGCCCTTTTTCCAGCAGTAATAGCGTACATATTTCCTCGAGAGATCGTGCTGGATATCCTCTCGGTGTGTCGTCTACGACCGTCGAGAATTTTAAGCTCTGTACTCTGTGGAGTCCCTCGCGAGAAAAGTGTACGAGTGTTGGGTGAAAAGCCATATCTCACACACGGCTTGACGATATAAAGCGCAAAGTGTGGGAGAAATTCCCTCGAGAAGTTGATAAAAGGTTAAACAAAAGGTGGGACGGAACGAAAGATGTACGTGGTGTTGACCAATTGGGTGTTTGCTCTTTTTCGGGGTAGCAAAATATGGCCTTGTACCAAAGGACAAGAAGAACCGCCTCAACCGGTTTCACGTTCTTTATTAAGCATGCGGTGTAATGATTTTATGACGCGAACCGAACCTTCCTCGGACTCTATCGAATGAAATATATACGAAATGGACTTGTGTTGAATGCTCCTTAATGAAATGTGCTCCTGAAATGTTTCGTTAAGGGGTCTTCTCACTTTAGACGCTAGAAAGGCTATTTTCATTAATTTTTTTGATAGTTTTATATTACAGATATTCATATAAATGTTGTTATACTTAATAAATACACGCTCCAAATACATTTAAAAAAATGTTTTTATGCATTTATGTAACCCAAAGAAACTTTAAACGCGTTTTTCTCGAAACAACGTTTTTCGACGGCTTGTTCATCAAATCTTTTAAACTACTGAACCGATCCTTGTGAAATTTCAACCACGTATTCTTTACAACTATAGCTATAGCGCATTTCAAGGATTTTTTTAAATTCTGATATTTACTTTTTTTGCTAAAAATGGTGAAAAAAAACACTTTTTTTCACCGTTCGATTTTTTTTTGTTTCGGATGATCCATCTACGAGATTTCATCAATAGCGCAGACCTACGATTTTTTCGGAAATTTTTAACTACCATTTTCGTCTATAAATAGTGACGTAATTAAATAATTTTTTAAAATGTTTTTCGAAAGTGTATTTATTAAGTGTAACAACTTTTTATATCAATATCTATAATATAAATCTATCAAAAAAAAATCATGAAAATAGCCTTTTTCAGCGTCTAAAGTGAGAAGACCCCTTAAAGAACACGTATAATTGTGTTGAAGAGCATTGATACTAACAAGGAAAGGTTGCGAGGTCGATCACTCCGATTTCGATGAAATTTCGCATGCTTGTAGAATGGGGAAAATAGGCGACACGTATTTTTTTTTCTGCGGAACCGGATGTTTAAAGGGTGAAACGCACCCTCGAAAATAGGGGTGTTTTTTTTCCGTCGATAACGTTTTAACGGTACAAGATATGAAAAAATTTCAAATTGCAACAATGTTTATTTTTTCGGTAACTATACATTGGAGATGAGAACGATAAGGTTATCGCCGAAAAACGAAAAACACCCCTGTTTTTGCCGTTTAACTTAAAAGTAATTTTACTTAAAAGTTCGTGCCGCTTTTTATATTCCCATTGGTAACGGAGTGATCTCTGAAAACAGGGCTGGATGGCTCTAGGATCACGTTGATCCTGAAGGGCCAGATCACTTCAGGCAGCCGAATATGAACAAATTTTCAAGATTTTTTTGTGTGGAAACTGTCTATCCTGCCTGATTGAAGTTTTATGTAAATATTCTTACATCTTTCAGTTTTTGAAAGAATTTTTTTTTTCTTTGATGTTTGAAAGTGGCGGTTGGGGAGACTTGCTTTAGGAACGGTTGCCGCCTGTGTTTTTCCACGGCGGACAATCTAGCGTCTGCTGCATTGATATGAAACATCGGAGCCGAGAAGTTTTATATTTCTAAGACTCAGATGCTCTATGTGAACCTAAAAAATCCAAGGGAAAGTGAAAATTCGAAAAATAGTACGCGTTTGAAGAAATGTTCTATTTTCCATGAAATTTTTACAATATTATGTGTTGACGAAAATGTAGTTTTTTTCATCAATTTTTGAAGAACTCGAGGTTCACATAGACGGTAGTTATGTTATCTAGAACTGTGCAAAATTTCAAAATGATATTTTGGATAGTTTTTGAGTTATCTTGTACGAGGTCCGCGACAAAGTCGTTTTCAGGAAAACGTGTTTAAAATTTTAAGACTCAAAAACTTCGTGACTGAATGACCCACCGATTAATCTGCGATTCAGGGACCATATAGTAGTTATTCAAAATAGGAGGAAAAAATAGCTGATTTTCGTTATTTTATTTTAAAAGGACATATTTCTTAACCATTTTCGAGACTTAGGGAATATTTTATACTTACCTTTGGGTGTTACATGATATATTTAAAAATTAATTTAAAAAACTGGCTGAGGTATGGCACGGTCTTCTAAACAAGTTGCGGCGGATGTTGTCAGACGGCGTGACACGTAGCGTCGGCCATATCAATCTGATAAAAAACCAATGACGATTTTTCTTTCATTAACACTCATACGCAGAATATGAACCAAGAGAAAGTGAGAAATATTGAAAATCGATGAAATGGTAGCCTTTGAAACAAGAAGATTAAATTTTCTGGAACATTAGCTACATTTTGCAACCAAAATACTCTTTATTTTTATTTCCCAAAATATTTAGTGTCATGTTTTAGATAATAAGGTTAGAAAGATTAATATTAAATTTCATCAGAATCGGTCTATTAGTTTTTTAGCTACACGTCACGCCAGTTCTGACATTGCAGTTTTCAACTCCGTTCCATACACCCGTTATGCTTGAAGATTAATTTTTTTTAAATACCATATGACAGCCAAAAGTATTAATAAAATCTACCCAAAATCTCAATAATGGTGAAGAAATCTTTCCTTTAAAAAAAAAATCACGAAAATCACCATTTTTTTCCTCGCCTAAAGGTATTTTCCCCCTTAAGAATTATAATCTATATTTTAGATTGGCAGCTAATGTTTAAACGCAATACGAAAATCAAGCAGAATGTTTTGAAGGCAGGAAAATTACCCAAACGTCACACGGCTCTGGAAAAAAATACAGTATGCAAAGGACCATGCGGAATAAATGGAAAATTGCGTACTTTTTTTTCGTGCATTATATTGATATCCGGTAGGTATGTGGCCACTTTCTCTTTCCGTACAACGACTTATATACACTATGAATTGTGCAGCTACATTCTCGAACCAAGCAAAGTTTCTTTTTCGTTAATGACGTTTTCGAACAATTCGATTTCAATAAATCTACTTTTCTCGCGAAGGAAGATAGAACCTATATATGTATCCACTTCCGGTCGCAGTAATGCTCTTATAAACTTTGCTGACCGCTTAATTTAATTTACAAATAGCACTGTTTCGTCGCCCTCTTTTTAGCTATCGGAAAAAGTTTTTACCGTAAGAGCCCGAGAGTGTCTTTGTCAGTACTGAAGTTGGATTTTTATTAAATTTTATTGACCCACAATATGGATCCAAATAAATTCCGATTTTTTTAACAAACTTTTATTTAATGACCTAAAAAGTAGAAAATATTTTTTTAGCCAAGTCACCTATATGTGACTATAAATAAAAGCTTGGGGCGCTCAGCTTTTTAAATGTTTAATAAATTCAATCAATTCAGCTTCATTAACCGTATTTAATTTGGCACAATAGTAACTAGAGAAATTATTATCACACGTTTATACACTGTTTCAAGATTTTTATTCAAGAAATCTAAGGTTGTTTTACAGTAAATTAAACACAGTTGATATGTTACCGGATTTAAGTAAATTAAAGAGATTATATGTCTAAATTTTGAGCGCCCCAAGATTTTATTTATAGTCACATATAGGTGACTTGGTGAAAAAATATTTTCTACGTTTTAGTAGATTAAATAGAAGCTTGTTAAAAAAATGTACAAAAATTATTTTCTACTGTTTAGTCTTTAATTGATTTTACTACATCTCTAACATTTTTTCAAAGAGGGATTTATCCTTCCAAACGAACCGGTTTTATTATTGGTTGATTGTCAGCAGAAATCCTGGAGAACTGTGATTGGTGGCATCTATCATAGATGTTGGCTCACCACCTATTGCACCTTACCTGTTAACCTATTTTTCCTATTGGACCCTTTTAACGATTGTGCGATCCGAGAGCACTTAGAGCCAATTCATATTTTCTCATGTACTTTCCATATAGTTTAGCGCTATTAAATGTTTCTCATTCTGTTCATTTCTGCTAACGCTTCATCATTACAAGGTCTCTTTCCTATTACCTTTTTGCAGTCCAATTTTTTATTTTGGTTGAATCATGCATTGTCACCTCTTAGATGCATGTTTACAAAACTTCAGAGCTTTAAGTAGTCGGGAAGTGGGTGAAATATTCTTTTTCCGTGTTGCATCTCACAGTCTTTTTTTTTAGTTGAATCATGCATTGTACCCTCTTAGATACATGTTTGCAAAACTTCAGAGCTCTAAATAGTCAAAAAGTGAGTGAAATGTCGATTTTCCGTTTTGCATCTCACAAAAAGTCAAGTAATTTTTTTTTATTGATTAATTAATTTATTTGATTTTTAGTTGAATCATACATTCTCACCTCTTAATGCATGTTTGCAAAACTTCAGAGCCCTAAGTAGTCGGGAAGTGAGTGAAATATCGATTTTCCGTTTCGCATCTCACAAAAAGTCAAGTGTTTTTTATTAAATTTTTTATTAAATTTTATTAAATAAAGTCAAGTAATCTCGCACCACGTGAAGTTAAATAAAAGCTTGTAAAAAGTTACGTGTCATTTTCAAAATGGCCAGTTCGAGGCTGTTTATTTTCGAAATAAAATTCATGCAACATTGTCGGGTACGGAACATCGTATACATTTGCATAATGGATTGAAGGTTGTGCGCGAATCGCACGAGCCGATTGGAAGCACCGTGACCCATCGTTTATTTTTATCCCCGAACGAAAAAAGAAAGTAATCGAATGAGCCTCTATCTTAATGAATCGGTGAATTATCGATAACAAAAAGTGCCGATCACTCATGTATATTGAATGGCGATGACTCTAATTGGAAAAGGAATTCGACCGAGAAAAACGTCCTTTTATTCCTCGATAAAACGTTATATACATGAAAAAAAAATTACGTAAAAAATTGATATTGTCCATCTCGAGTACGGGAAAAATCGTCACTCTTTCCATTCATATAATTTCCAACTCTATTCATGCGCGACGCTTCGCAACCGAGGTTTATTTTTTTGTTTGGGTTATTTGTCCTTTGTTATTTGTTATTTATTTGTTATTTGTTATTACATTGTTATTTGTTATTTATTTGTCCCTGATCGAGCCCGAAGGCAATCGTCTCGGGTTGTCTTTTATATGCCTTCAAGCATATCGGATGAAGCAAGTTAGCTGGATATCTAGCCAATGTTCTTGCAGAAAAAGTATAAATCTCAGAAAGAGATAACAGCACGATTGTCACGATCGTCTTTCTCACCTTCTTTCGGAAGAGCAGCTCGTTCGAATTACTTTTTTTCAACAGCGTAAGACGAGAGCACGAGGAAACGTAAAATGGCGTGTGGAAGCAACCTAACCGAGGAAAACTTGTCACAATGTTATAGCAATGTAGGGTAAACCGACTAGTGAATACCCAAATAGGGTTCTACAATCGACACAGTAATGGCCCACGACTGGTTGCCAGAGAACAAACGATGGCACGGTAATGGCTATACAAACGGGCCAGATCCGCACCATGCATGGTTGGTAATGGTAAACCATGAATGGCTGCTAAGACTTGGCCAACTATCATACGCCCATATTGGCCCAGCAACGGCTGCCGGATCTTCTACCGGAAATGAAAAACAAAAAATTGACAAATTATGAATATAAAAATTCTAGTAGTATCTTTTTTGTTTTCTTATGCTTTACTCCCGAGTAGAAATCTTGCTCCAGCTACAATAAACACCTGATCAGGCATCCTGATTTCTTTTTTCAGCCTTGATCAGAATTTTTTATCAAGCCCTGATCATTCTTGAAACACAATCCCTGACTTCCGTCTGATCAGGGTAAAAAATCAAGGCCTGATCAAGGTAAACTATCAAGGCCTGATCAGGGTAAAAAATCAAGGCCTGATCAGTGTAAAAGATCAAGGCCTGATCAGCGTAAAAAATTGAGGCCTGATAAGAGCTTAATTTTTCACGGCTTGATCAAAGTGAAAAATCATATGATATTTTACGGCTCAAGATGACCGATTTATTTCTGAAATAAAAAATACAACGCATGCACAAAAGAGAAAAAGGCACCACTTTATAAATAACGCTGATCGTTTATTTTTTAATCTTAATATAAAATCTATCACATATATTTTTCACATATATCTATGTGGAAAACAAACATCATTTTTCTTGCATTTGTAATGGAACAAAAACTCGAAATAAACTAAGATATATCACTGTATTATATTCCACTTATCATCCCGAAATAAACTAATATATTTTTTAAACAAAAACTTAAGAAACTTCGTGAATAAAGTAAACCGAGCTCAACGTTTTTATGACCAGACGTTTCTAGGAAACGTTACATTGGGCGTTCTGTTCGTTTTTTTTACACGACGCTCGAAACTTGTCCCAGTCTCTTGCTGAATTAATCAGGCCTTGATACCGCTCCAACGGCTTGTCCAATTTGCTTCGAAAGAACTTCTATTCCGTGTTCCCTATATTTCGAAATGACAGCCACTGAAAAATACGAAAATGTGTATCCCACTTAGAATTCAATGTCTACATATATATCTTTATAAGGTATGCACATTATTTTATTAGGGTGGCACAAATTTGAGCTCTATTTTTTTCCTTTTTCTCACCATCCAATTATCTACTTTAAAGAAGACAAAAATTGTTGCAAAAGCTGCGAGCGGTCATTTTTTAATGAAAATTAAAATCGAAGCAGGAGAGCCCGTACAGCAAAGACCAACCAAATAATGGTAAGTTGACAGCGTAGTGCAGTTCAGTGAATGTAATGTCCATCCGAAGTGCATTTCTTATGGGCTAACTTGCACCGATGGAATTACTTTCACTTAACTGAACTACGCAGTCAACATCATTATTCAGTTAGCCTACACTGTCCGGGCCCGTACAGCGAAGGCTAACCAAATAATGGTAAGTTGACGGCGTAGTGCAGTTCAGTGAATGTAATGTCCATCCGAAGTGCATTTCTTATGGGCTAACTTGCACCCATGGAATTACTGAACTGCGCAGTTAACTTATCATTATTCGGTTAACCTACGCTCTCCGGGCTAATCAGCACCGATGGCAAAACATTTACCAGATTGAACTACGCTGTCAGCTTACCATTATTTGGTTGGCCTACGCTGTCTCTTTTTTTCCTCTGACAAAGGAGACGGACCAAGTAAAGGAAAATAAAAGCGATACACAAAACAAATATAAATCTACTTACATAGTGGTAGCGCCAACACATGCCAATCCTCAGGAATTTCGAGTTGTTCCTCGCTGAGAGGATCTGTTCCGGATCTGTCAAATGTATCATAATAAATATTTCAACCAATGCATATATAATTTGGCGTATGGTTAATTTATAGTCAGATTTAATCCAATTTATATTTATAGATTTAAGAATTGTATGTCTTTGAAAAAAATTAATTGTTATACTAACCTGCTGCTGTATTATTTCTTCGTTTTTTCCCTTATTTAGAGCCCGCTATTCACGCAGACGCAGTCGTTGCGCAATTTTCTTCCGATTGTGTTTGTCCATATTATTCACAACGTACACGTTATATGTAAAAATGTATAAAGTGATTAATAATATGTCTCGTGCTTCTCTCGTGTCTGTGTATCATTTGACAAGATGAGGTTAGGCACGTTTTTAGCGCCAAACCGTAGAGATCCAGTTACATGATGATTGCTTGAAATTAGCTGGATCAGGCGAATTGAGGTAAGCCGTAAGTCCAGTTGCTTGACTTCGCCTGAAGCTAGCCGGGTCAGGCAAATTGAAGTAAGCCGTAAGTCCAGTTGCTCAACCACCGCCTGACCCCAGCTTGATCAGGCAAATTAAGGCAAACTTAAGTAAGGCCTTCGTACTACAAGGTGATCAGGCGCAGATCAAATATCAGGCCAGCCTGACAATATTTCTACTCGGGCTTATGTCCATGTTAATAGAATAATTGCATTAAAAACGCTTTCTGAATTGTTCAAGTTTTTGCCTTTCATCGGGATCGTACCTGCGCCTTTCGTTCTAGTGTCGAGCGCCCTACCCACTTAGCCATTCTAACGCTTACAGAATCTATCGTTTGTTCGTTCCTTACTTTTATGCCGATAATTTTATTCGTGACATTAAAGTTTACCGATAATTTTTTCGGTCCATTTAGGCTGTAAAATAACTCGCTCGTTTTGGGTGAAGTTCCGAAACGCATATTCCTCTGATCGAGCTGAAAATTTGCAATGAACTTCCTCTCATTATCCTAAGAGAAACCGTTAACGGATTTTTGACGACTAGCAATAGTTTTCGATATATCGCATTATAAAGTTTATTATTTCACGCCATACGAGTATATCTATATATCCGATAGACACCCCCCACTCCTCCGGCCGCGCTGCTTCCTGGCAAACAGTGCTCGCCCGTATGTGCATATCACTTGCCATGTGGGATGGTTTTGTTTGGGTTTATTTAATATAGTAGAAGCGCAGTACAATAGATAACTTTCAATATACGATATATCGAAAACTATTGCTAGTCGCCAATATCCTTTTAAAGGTTCTCTTAAAGTATTGAAAAGAAGGTTGGTGCAAATTTTCAGCTTCATCAGTGGGATATGCTTTTCGAAACCTTATCCCTTGTTTTTACGTGTTACAGTTTAACGACCTGCATTTGCAAAACACCCAAAAACAAACCATAAATGGCTGGAATAAATCTGGCAAGCCGTTCATCCGCCTACGATACCCCAATGCTGATCGCCACATTATCGGTGCGATAGTATTGGCCCACGAATGGCTGGCATAGATCTGGCAAGCCGTTCATCTACCTACGATACCCCAATGCTGATCGCCACATTATCGGTGCGATAGTATTGGCCCACGAATGGCTGGCATAGATCTGGCAAGCCGTTCATCCGCCTACAGTACCCCAATGCTGGTCGACGAATCATTGGCCGATTATCAGCAAACCGTTTAATGGCTGAATGCTGGCATTTTTGTTACGACAGGCGACCCTATATGGGTAGACGAATAGCGAAACTGTAGGTTTCAGATGGACTGTCAAATAAAAATATTACCAAAACAAATTTTTCAATCCCTATAGCTAACAGAAGTTATAATTCCGATAGTATGAATAAAAAAAAATCGAACTAGTTGCAACAAATAACATTGAAGGAATTGGTAAATAAGTGGCGAATTAGGAAGTCCAAAAAAGCGTTTTTCGGGAATTTTTTTAGAAGGGAAAAAACCAAGTGAGCCCAGTAAAAATTGAGGTATCTTTTTATGCATATTGGAAATGTATAAAAAAAATTTCAACCTGAAACACTAAATGACTGCCGATTTATCAGCCTATTCCATGTGCATATTGCCACTGCAGTCCCCAATCGGCGGGAAAGATGCATCTCGTAATTCTTGACTGAACCAAATAAACCAATGAAATCTTCAATTCCCATATGAGGGATTCTCCGTCAATTCAGCCACTTTTTTTCGACCATCTCAGATGTGCCCCTTAATTGCTTATGTCAAAGTACTACTAAAAGGCATTCTATGTGAAATTTTTTAGATTTTTAAATTCAACATTTTAGAAAATCCGGTTTTTTTTTGCAAATGAATATATCTCGGAAACTAGAAGTAACTGAAAAAAATGTCTGTACATAAAAGTTGTAGTTTTGTGTTAGCTTTCGAGCGGACGACTTGAAATAATTTTTACGTTCCGGTAACGCTGATTTTTTACCAAACAAGGGGGAAATTATTTTTTTTATTAAAAAACGGCCATTTTTTTTGGCTGAAAAAATTACAGAGTCTTCCAGTATATCTGACGATATGGCAAAAAATTGCCAGAGTGGCACGGATCGAGGGTCTAGGGTAAAAAAAAATGAAACCACACAAATTAATTTTTCTTATACCGAAACCTCGCTCCTTGCCACTCTGGCGATTTTTTGCGATATCGTCAGACATACTGGAAGACTCTGTAATTTTTTCAGCAAAAAATGGCCGTTTTTTGATAAAAAAATAATTTCCCATTTTTTTGGTAAAAAATCAGCGGTAGCGGAACGTAAACATTATTTCAAGCCGTCCGCTCGAAAGCTAATACAAAACTACAACTTTTATGTACAGACATTTTTGTTCAGTTACTTCTAATTTCCGAGATATATTCATTTGGAAAAAAAACGGCATTTTCTGAAATGTTGACTCAAAACATCTGAAAAAATTCACATAGAATGCCTTTTAGTAGTATTTTGATATAACCAATTATGGGGCATATCTGAGATGGTCGAAAAAAAGTGCCTGAATTGACGGAGAATCCCTCATATATTTTTCTTCTGCACGGAGAAAAATACGGCCTCAAATTCTAACACTGGTTGCCAGAATTCTAATATTCAGTGCTAGAAAAGTATAGCAGTTTACTGCCAGTTCGGAATTCTAAGACTTGTTATAGAAGTGCAAAAATGATTCTCACACCGTATAGTACAAATGATGCGTGCATATTACATTTGAAACTATCCTCGCATAGGCGCGAGTTCCATATGCTGTATAGTAAAAATAATGCGTGCATATTACATTTGAAACTATTCCCACATAGGCGCGAGTTATATTTTCATATGGATTTTACTATACGTATAGCATGAATCTTCGTGTATGTAGAGATTTCACTATACGCATAACATAAATCTTCAGCGTATAGCGAAAAATGTTACGAGGTTATTAGTAAACTGTGACTCTTTATACTGTACTTTTTGTAGAATACTGAAAACTAATTGTTCCAATCACGTGGGCAAAATATGTTTTGAATACTACAAAAAATCACAATATGCCGAATAAAATGTATTATTTGTATCAGTTTACGTGCCATTTTGTAGGTTAAAATTTAAATTTCTTCATTATTACTATACCATAATTACAATTGTTAGCTTCCGTTCAATACTTTTTGATATTTAATGATATTTTTTTTAGAAGCATAGTATTAATTCTAAACTTCGAGGCCCCTGTTTTCTCCGTGTGGGTGAATTAAGACAAAGCTGAAAAAATCGTGAAATTATAACTTTTCTCGGGTTTGAAAAAAATGTGTTTAAAAAAAACACTTTATCGTGCTATAAAAATTATGTTTAAATACTTTTTCAACGATTTTTTTTAATTCACCTAGAAGATATTTTTATACTGAATAAAATAAACTTTGGTTTGATTCAATCGGTCCTTCAGTTTTCTCGCTATCACGCCCGCCAATTTGGAAAAATTGAGAAAATAAAAACTGGAGAAAACGCGCTTCAAAGTTTTCAATAGGAGAAAACATCAATATCAAATATCAATCGCTTCTCTGCTTTTGGCCTTGTTTCTTCGAAAACATTTACAATTGGCCTCCGTAACTTTGTATATATAATCTTGGATAGTTTATCTATCGATTCAAGAACTTAAAAAAACGATTTTTCGGATCTTCCCATTCAGGCTCCCGCCTCAAGTAATAGAAGTAATACTTACCCTCAAAACTGATGAAAATTTTCGTTTTCGCCTTTGGAATACCTACCGTGCACGGTCGTCTCGTAACTAATTGTAAGTTGCGCGGTGACAAGTACTACAAACTGTCAAAATTCTGAAAAATTGGTTTTACCCACACCTGCGATTTTTTGCAAAATTATAGTGATTCGAGTTTTTATCAACAATTCATATTTATTACTTATTTCAAATGTAAATCAGCTTTCGTCCATTCACTGGTCGGTTTACCCTATCCTCAGTTACATAGACCTGTATTTATGACAGATAAAAAAGGAGGGCGATAATTGCACAAAGCAGTGCACATTTTTTTTTTCATTTTCCAGAAACTGAGAGCAAGAAGTAGCAACGAATCAAAGTTCAGATTTCAATTCCCATCTGCTTTTTTCTCTCCCAATCATCCCTTGGTAATAATATTTCTGTTTTTTTTTGTTGTATCGCAGGCTGTCTCGGATTTACTGCTGGGTGTATTTTGTATGCCATTCACTCTATTGGGACAGATACTCAAGAATTTCGTCTTTGGTCTGGCCATGTGCAAGCTCATACCCTACTTTCAAGGTGAGTGATTTTTAAAAACCAATAGCTATTTAAATTATTCGCGTTTTGCACTGAACTCTGGGGGACTCTATAGAAATTATTAGGAACAATTTAGATGACGTTGACGTTTGCATCGTTGGAACGCTACGAAAATGTTTTTTTTCCAAATGCCAATTTTTTTTCTGGCAAATCAAAGCAACTGTGAACTTTTCTCAGATCATTATTGGAGACCGACAACCTAAATCTATCAAAAGTGATTTTGGATAACAACGAAAATGGAAAAAAGGAAATGAAAAAGACTTTTCGTTGAACGATGCAAACTTCAGCAACACACCATCTAGCTTCCACCCAAATGCCTGAACAATGCAGTTCTCGCGTTGTGAAAGGACTCGATAAAACAATTAATTTCGACAAATATGGCGATAACATGTGTTCCCTCGATACAAGTTGTCATCGGATCATTTCATGGCTGATCACAATGCTCGCCGACAAATGCATTCTTGCAGCACTAGTTGTAATCTGTAGGGAAATCCGGTCGCCTCAAATGCGTTGATGAAAGTTTTGTCGATTTGAATCGAGCCACGAGTTCTCGATCTAGTGGTTTGGCCACAGATAAGTTGGCAACTAAACTGGAAAGTTGGAGTTCTCAGTTTAATCGACGAGTATCTGCAAACCTAATTTAACAGTATTGAGTGGACATACTGAGCGGATAATGTCAAACTTTGCTGCTGTAACGAGAACAGTCACGAAGGGGATTCAGCGAGGAATTTGTACATGGGTATTAGAAACCAACGCCTTTTTGGAAAGTGGAACAAACGGCGACAATCGACTGGTGTTAATTAGCACCACCGGCTTGTGAGCCGAACAATTGGTTTGAGGGGTAAATCGGCCTTTGTTAAAAATTCCAACCTCAACGTAACGCATATTCCAATCCGTATTGGGCAGCGTTATATCCACAGCAATTGATACAAACGGAATGTAGTTTAATTTCCGGCAAAATTTGGTCGATCCTGCGACCTTTGAGCTTCGTCAGTGATGAGTATGTAGGTGTATACCTTTCCGAGACCCCCAACCGTATTTGGCAGACGGGAAATTTAACAGGATAGCGTAACGATGAATAAGTTAAATTAAAGTCTGCGACGTTCCGGGAAAACGGTCCATCTCGAACCGGATGCTGGATAACTCGGTATATGCAGAGAGCTGGCAGAGAGAAAGGTAAAGGCATGAGAGAGAGAGAGAGAGAGAGAGAGAGAGAGAGAGAGAGAGAGAGAGAGAGAGAGAGAGAGAGAGAGAGAGAGAGAGAGAGAGAGAGAGAGAGAGAGAGAGAGAGAGAGTTAGCTAATGTTGTTTTTTTTTACTTTTTTTATCGGTAAAATCTTATATCTTTTTCCGTGTCCACGAAAACGTCATCATCCGATCGTCAAGATACAGGTGTTTTCTTGCACCATCGGTTCGCGGACTATTGCTCAGACTATTGCTCTTAGAGTATTTTTGGATACTTTCATCCAATCAAAAAAGAGACGTTATATTTTATGTTAGACGTATACTTACTAATATAAAAGCTACTTTCATTAACTTCTTCGGACTTTTGAACCGAAGGGTGTATTGGGTTAAGGGGCTATACCAGTGTGAACGCTGAAAATTTGGATGATTTTCGGGAATTTTTTGGAAGAAAAGTACTCAATTAAATGTTTCGGAAAATTAAGAATATATTTGGCTATATTTGATCTATATTACATAATTTTTTCATAGAAAAATATTGAGATCCAAGCTGCAACCGGAAAAGGAAAAAAATGTTAAACTGAAAGGTATTTCCTGTACAATGACGTAGGATTTTCGAAAAATATCAAAATCTAACAAAATGGCGCAGTTATGAAAAAAGTCTGTTTTCTTGCCTATAAAATGGTCATTTTTTTCCACTCCAAATCGTCAATTTTCATCCAACCAAAAATATCCTACGTTATTGTGGAGTAAATATATTCAAGAGTACTCAGTTCAAATTTCAAGTCAATGAATTGCTCTTCGAGCTATAATGTCAGCAAGTTTCAAAAATCTTATGTCCAGAAAAACGCGTTTAAAGATTTAACTATCGATTCTTGCAAGATAAAATTATATTTACCATAACTGCTAATCTGCAATACCTGGCCCATACAATGGACTGTCGAAAAAGGCAAAAAAAAATCGATTTCTCGAAAGTGTCACACTGGTATAGCTCCTTAAAGCTCAAGGGTTGAACGTAACGTATTTGAAAACTGTCAGGGTACGAGAGGCAGAAAAAAAACACATTTTAGGGAATACGAAAATTACCCTTACGAAATGGTAAAGGTTTTTGGTGGCTGTGAAATCCTAAAAAGTTTCTGATACTTGTATCGGGTTCACCTTCGATGTGGAGAAATGATCAATTTTCCCTTAATTACAAAATAACAAGAGTAATAAAATAACCCTTAATAGCAATCATCGATAACGAGCAAACCCTTAATAAAATAAAACAACCCTTAATAACAAAATGACAACAATAACAAAACATTTTTTTTTAATTTCATGTCTCCAAGGGAGACCGACCACTCCAATTTTTTTTCGCTCGAAATAACGGTCCAAGAATATCTCATATGAATGTTTATTTTCGAGGAGGGATATCGATTATTTTCGGAAGGCAATTCGTGATCTTTAGGACGTTGTGCTGTATTTGAAGATTTTTTTACCCTCAGTATATTGGCTAGTATTGTGTTGTCTTCCGAAGCATCACGTTCTTTATTTCCGTATTTTTTTTTTCTACGCCTTGAAGATCCTTTTTTCCTCAGATGAACGTGGCAGCCGATCCAGCGGTTTTCTTTCTCAATTCGTTGTAAATCCGAGAAACGTGAGCCAAGCGCACGGGGCAAAATGCTACAAGCTGAGCAATTCGCGGAGATGAGAGACTGCGACTTTACGACTATATCCCTCATGATCCGCGGACTTCGATTCGAGACACCTTGATAAAGGGTGGGCCATAAATACAGTTGGAGAACGTATTTGGTTTTTTTTGTATTGGACAACACCGATGTATTTGTCGCTTCGCTGTCTCTCTTCCTCTCTCGCATTTTCTCCTATCTAGCAGAGTAGATTTTTCTGATAATGACAATATTTTAGTTCCTGATAAAGCAAATCAAAGCCAATACGTTCAACGGGTTATGTCTAGATGTAACAGTCGAAAATATTCCATTTTAAAGATTTTTTTTGAAAGTCGTGATTTTTACAAAAATTAGGTAATTGAAAAACTATCATCTGAAGAATGATCACCATCTCGAATTTTTTGGAGTAAAAATATTTAATTTTATTCGATTTACAGCTGATATCCAGGAAGCAACTCTCGAAAACGTCTTTTGCGGTGAGCAATGTCCTTCTGAACCAAGTTATCCAATATAAAAATATCCAACAGATTTTGTCAGTATATTAGTTTATCCTATGGTTCACCGAAGGATTTTCCGAAATATCAAATTTAAAAAAAATAACGCGTGCTCAAAGTGAAAGTCTTGATTTGTGGATAAAAATGAACTTTTTTCGTTCATCTAATCGAAAGTATACGTCGGAAAAAAAATCCTCGATCCAATATATACTTTTTTATTGTATTATATTTTCATTTTATTTTATTTTACTTTATCTTATTATTATTCTATCTTATTTTCATTTTTTATATTTAGAAAAGACAAAAATGTCACAGAGTTGACGGTCGTTAACGTAGCAGCCTATAAATACGTCAATGTCGATCCGATTGGGTTGAAATTTTCAGGAAACATTTATAAGATGATACACTGTCAAAATATGTAGGTTTTGAAAAAAGTGATTTTCCGACCTTTACAACATAACCCCTACATTTCCGAATGTCATTTCTTCAGGATCAACATTATTCGTTGAGCGACGAAACGATGATCGAAGTAGATAAATTTTGTGACACGTGTAGAACCAATTCACGTTTTAATTGCTCTGGGAACCCAAGGGTTTGGGTTATTACCAGAGACGGTTGACAGAACGAGAATTTAGGTGTTGGTAGTTTCGTACAACAGGCAGACTGTACACTTCAACCCTTCTGTCACGAACATTACGACGAATTAATCCCCCGTGATACGTCCCTTGTAATGGTGCTCCGTCGTCATTTTCCAGTCCCAGTTATTTCAACGTTGTTGTTGATATATATGTCTACGTGTGTATGTATCAGCAATAACGACCGAAATTCATGCCACTACAAAATACCAAGGGGTGATAAGTTAAATAAACGAGAACTTTAATTACGGTGCCATTGCTTAAGAAACTCGAACCGTTTTTCGATATAACATATTTCTGGTTGCGTGTAAATTGTACGTTTTAAGGAAGGACACCACTACGCCGAAAAGCTCGTTTTATCCGATTTTTTTAATCACTAGATTATCTATTTGGGATTTAGAAAAAAGGTACGTTATTAACAAGGAACATCCCTCAGGTGACACTCTTCGATTTTGTTGAAATTTGGATGTGTTATAAAGCATCGAAAAGTAAGCGATAGGTATTTTTTTTATCGGCGAAAAACGGTTTTAAGGGGTGAAACCACCCCTCGACAAAAGGCATCTCTAGGGGCAATATAGCAGTTTCACATACAAGGAGTCCACCGATTTTAATGAAACAAAAACGAAAATTCTTCTAATCCGAAGCAATGAAAAATCCACTATAGTGATGGTGCAAAAAAATAAGGGGTGAACCACCCCTATATCAAGGGGTGGTTTCACCCCTTAGAATCGTTTTTCCGCCGATAAAAAAATACGTATCGCTTACTTTTCGGTGCTTCATAACATATCCAAATTTCAACAAAATCGAAGTGTGTCACCTGAGGGTTGTTCCTTGTAAGTATACATTAAGGGGTTACCCCCACTTGCGATTTTGAAAAAATCGATTTTTTTTATTGCATTTTTTTGAAGTGCAATTTGAAGTGCAGTTTTTTTTATGCCCGGAATAGATGACTCTATGTAAGTTTACAAAAAAAAATATTTTCTTCGTGTAAACTGAAATTGAAACTTTAAACGCGTTTTTCTCAAAATGGCATTTCTGAAGTCGGTGACCAAGATTACTCGAACACTAATGAACCGATCTTCTTGAAATTTTGCAGACTTATTTAATACATAAAAATGTAGTCTTTAATCGTTCGATTTTTTTTTCGAAAAAAATGGCCGTTTTATAGCCAAAAAACGGCCGTTTTTTTCGTTAAAATCGAACCATTAACTTTGACTGTCCGCCATTTAGTGAAAAATGAATATTTTTTAAAATCCTTCGATTGAAGACTGGTTTATACTTATATTTGACTAAATCCATCCGCATTTTTTTTTCAGATGATCCACTTCGCCGCAATGTTGGTCACCGCAAACCGTGTATATAAAAACATTATTTCATTGACGGCCATTTGCCACTAAACATTGTAATATTTTTCAATAAAAAAATTACTGAAAGTTCTTCAAGATGTGTTCTTCAAGATGGTATATTGATCGATTAAAAAAATGTTGTAGCTTTCTTTAAAAAAATTCATGAAAAAGGCCTTTTTTTGCGCTACAAGTGGGGGTAACGACTTAAACTTATTTCGTGTAAATAAAAAAAAAATAATTAATTAATTAAATTTAATTAAAATAGTTGGCCTGAAAAATAAAAATGCAAGGTTTTATAATTTGTACAAATGTGGTTCGCTTGGCACGGAACCGTTCTTCGATACAAAATTTCACAAAACGGCGGGTGTTAAAAAAAAGTGTAATTTTGGCAAAATTTTTACTTATGGTCGCTTCAAAAATACTAACAAAAAAAACGGTTACGTTCAGCAATAACTATAGCAATTCACAAATTTGGGTTTTTCAATAAACAATCGGGCAATTATAGGTAAAGTTATGATTTCGGCGAGGTCGAGATAAGTCGTTTCGCGAATAACGCGATTGAAAGTTTTCTCATACGTGAATCGTCGCGCTTGTCATATTGGCTAAACACTCGGTCAATTATTAATACTCCAACACGAACATTTATTCACATATCGTGGAATATGTACACATTGAGAAAATGAAAAAAAAATCGATTTTAAATCCGTCAGTGGTGTCCAGCCTCAAAGCTTACAGGAGGGATGCACGAGGGTGCGCACGTACATTTTTTTTACTGCTGAAAAACATTTGTATTTTACTTTCGAGGATTACCACACGCATTGCAAAAAACGTCATAATCCTTACTTTGATTCAACGAAGCGTAACGTGATGGTTGGGATCTCTACCCTAGTGCCGAGAATGGCCATCAGGGTAGTCACGTGCTAACGGTGTTACGTGAACAGTGGTCGTTTCTACGCACATAGCCAAGTTTTAACGATTATGCTCTCATACTTTACACGAATATATCTCCATTAGCAGCACGTCCTCCACAACCTCCGCTTCATTCCCGTCGAGTGTTTACACCGGAATTCCTCTCGGCCTCTAATGCCACTCATGTCGCGTAGAATGTAGAAAAAGCTTGACCACCAACAAGCACTGCAGCTTTTTGCCATTTTTAAAGACAACGGGCTCATTTCTCCTTCAGGGATAGTCGGGTTGCTTACGACATTTGTTGAAAAGTTGCCACGATGTTTGGCGCATGACAGAGCGCGATCAAATTACGTCAAATTTGTGTGGGAACATCATTTATTGAATGAGAACATATGAAGAGCTTTCCTCTCGCGGCTTCGCTCGCGTAGACTTGTGTTGGATGCTCCTTAATGAAATGTGCTCCTGAAATGTTTCATTAAGCAACACATGGAATTGTGTTGAAGAGCATTAATACTTAGTTTCAAGTAAATCTGAACAGATATTTATTTTACCATACAAACTTTGCTAATCCCTTTTCCCCTTAAGGATTGAATTTCTTATGATGCTAAAATTCCATTAATTGTGTCTAGGAGCAGTAATACAAAGTTTCGAGTAAACTTGACCCGAATTTTTGAATGTTTTGTACGAACTTTGCCACCCTCTTTGGTTTAGGGGTTGTATGTCGAAAAACGCTAAAATACGTATTTTATTGATTGGGTTGAAGAGCTTTAATACTAAGTTTCAAGTAAATCAACTGGCCAGATTTTTTAAATTTTATATTTAAACTTTGCCACCCTTTTTCTTCCCTTAGGGGTTGAATTTCTAAAAATGCTGATATACGTGTTTCATTGATTGTGTCGAGAAGCACGAATACCAAATTTCAAGTAAATCCGACGAGATTTTTTTTTATTTCCATACAAACTTTGCCGCCCCTTTTCTCCCCTTAAGGGTTGAATTTCGAAAAATCCTTTCTTAGTGGGTGCTTACGTCACAAAAGCAACCGACTGTCCAAATTTCATGTAATTAGCTTCAGCGGTTTTGGCTCGGCGTTGATGAATCAATCAGGACATTTATATGTATACAGTCATTTATATGTATACAGGGTGTCCTAAAAACGAATGGTAGTCCCTGAAATGGGGGGTGGGGCATGAAATTCTGAGTCGATTGATATAAGCATGTATGGGTCTCCGATCAACCCCTAAATTGATATTAATTTTTAAAGGCGGGCCAATCAGGCGATCCCGCCTTAAAAAATTTATAATAATTCAGGGGTTGATCTGAGACCCATACATGCTTATATCAATCGACTCAGAATTTCACCCTCTACCCCCTATTTCACAGACTACCATCAGTTCTAGGACACCCCGTAGATTATGTGTATAGATAGAATCATGGGAAGTTTTCGTCGATGGTTCTCCGACAGTCATATTTACTTGAGTGAGTAAAAAAGTATTTGCTCGAAAGTTTAAGGCGTTACACCCACTTGTAGCGCAAAAAAGGCCTTTTTCATGATTTTTTAAAAAGAAAACTACAAAACTTTTTCAATCGATCAATATGCCATCTGAAAGAACACATCTTGAAGAACTTTCAGTAATTTTTTTATTGAAAAATATTACATTGTTTAGTGGCAAATGGCCGTCAATGAAATAATGTTTTTATATACACGGTTTGCGGTGACCAACATTGCGGCGAAGTGGATCATCTGAAAAAAAAATGCGGATGGATTTAGTCAAACATAAGTATAAACTAGTCTTTAATCGAAGGATTTTAAAAAATATTCATTTTTCACAAAATGGCGGACAGTCAAAGTTAATGGTTCGAGTTTAACGAAAAAAACGGCCGTTTTTTGGCTTTAAAACGGCCATTTTTTTCGAAAAAAAAATCGAACGATTAAAGACTACATTTTTATGTATTAAATAAGCCTGCAAAATTTCAAGAAGATCGGTTCATTAGTGTTCGAGTAATCTTGGTCACCGACTTCAGAAATGCCATTTTGAGAAAAACGCGTTTAAAGTTTCAATTTCAGTTTACACGAAGAAAATATTTTTTTTTTGTAAACTTACATAGAGTCATCTATTCCGGGTACCAAAAAAAACTGCACTTCAAAAAAATGCAATAAAAAAAATCGATTTTTTCAAAATCGCAAGTGGGGGTAACCCCTTAAGCCAACGATAGAGGGTTATGTTAACGAGATGGCAACCTCCAAAAGCCAAAGTACCCCTTTGCGTCACTATGAGTGGCTTCATGTAAGGTGGAACGTAAAGGAGATAGACTGACAATGAGAGCCTCGAACGATACGTTGCTCGTGTCTTGAGTTTAATTTTCGTCTCACGAGAATTTTGGCAAATGCCGTGCGAGCTTTGTCACTGGCGGAAAATAACGTCGTTCTTGCTTCGCGGGTCCGTCTCTCACGTGTTAGTTCGCTCGACGGAGAGCAGGACAAGCCAATCTTGTCTCGCTACTTTTGTCGCCCCGGAGCAGTTGTCTATTCATTTAAAGCGCCTACCTGTCGACCGTGTGCTAAATTTTCAACAACTCTTCGTGTTTGTCACGTCTGGTCTCATTCGTGCTTCGCGTCGTTCTTTTTGGAGTTCCCTGAAAGCAGGATCACGGAAAATTATCTTCACGATTCTACTTGCCGTGTATATCTTTGAACAAGGAATTTTTCGAACGGGGTTTCGTTTTTTCCCTTGATATGTAGACATCCTTCGTTGCCCTCGAGATTGATGGAGCGACGATTGATATTCCTAAACACCTGGGGAAAAAATATAAGTGAGGTAGAATAAAAGTAGGGAGAGAGAAAAACTGAAAGTGACACTCGAAGGGGGGCTCTCAGGTGATGTTCGTTTTTAGACGTAAAGAAAATGAACGAGAAAAACGGGTACGTCTATATTTGGATAAATGGTTGTACTCATTATAAGTATAGGAATTTGGCATTGCCATTCGGGCCTTCTGAACTAGCTTGGTAGTTTTTTTTCACTTTGCAATATCATATCTTCGTCACAATTGGAAAGAAAATCGTATTTACCTGATACGATGTGTATGCGTGTATATATATATATATATATATATATATATATATATATAGCCATTATAACTGCAGTAGTGTGATGAATTGCTCCTACTCTAGATGGTGTGTAGCACTTAGAGTTCAGGGGAGCGAAAAACCATCGTAAGAATTCCATTATCGTTCAATGCGTCTAGCCTTATTTCGAGGAGCACTCAAGAAGCGATTTCGAAAACTTCAACGCGTTCTCGTAATTTGTATTTGGTCCGGTTCTTTCTTCACGATGATGTCGTCCAGCTCATCTATTGAGTTCACTATAAAAAAACAATGAATAGAAACAATGAACATAAAGGATGTTGGGGTGTTAGCCACAATTCAAGATCAAAATTTAATAAAAATATATTATGTGTAGACTACACTGAGTATTTACGATTTAAAAAATTTTTTTTTCACCACATACCAGAGATAAAAAATAGTTTAATGTGTGTAACTTTACGTGCGCTTAGATGGGCAAGAAGGTCGCAATATGGGTGGTGTAATGTTTTTGCTATTTAACACGAAGATAAGCCATTTCATCAAGGTTTGATAAAAGATGACGAATCATGCCTGATGAATGAAGAGCATTGTCGCCAACCTCAATATCCGCGAAGTCGTCACATTTCAGCAAATCTTAATATTAATTGATGGCAATAATACATAATTTCGTGACATAATTATAAATAGGCATCATTATAAATGACTCAGAATTTCATTCTGAGTTGTATAAAACATTAACTGACCCAATGTTTTCATAATAATCATCTATAATGTTACACTTTTTTAAGGCGTTACCCCCACTTGTAGCGCAAAAAAGGCCCTTTTCATGAATTTTTTAAAAGAAAACTACAAAACTTTTATAATCGATCAATATACCATCTTAAAGAACACATCTTGAAGAACTTTCAGTAATTTTTTTATTGAAAAATATTACATTGTTTAGTGGCAAATGGCCGTCAATGAAATAATGTTTTTATATACACGGTTTGCGGTGACCAACGTTGCGGCGAAGTGGATCATCTGAAAAAAAAAATGCGGATGGATTTAGTCAAATATAAGTATAAACTAATCTTTAATCGAAGGATTTTAAAAAATATTCATTTTTCACAAAATGGCGGACAGTCAAAGTTGTGTATTTTTATGTATTAAGGGGGGATTGTCTTTTTTTTTTCGCAAAATTTACCGCTTTTTGGGAATTTTTTTGTGAACAACGTATACAACGGAAAACTTGTGAAACTTGGCATATAGTTTTATTGATCTGTTTACTACATACAAAAAATTTTTTAAACAATTTCATCAAAAAATCCGCCTCCCACCCCCCTCGACGCGCGATGGTCCTTTTTTGATGGTGTGCACGATTACAGCCTTCACGTTCATCCTGCAACAAAAACCCCAAAAAGCATTTTACTTTAGACACATATAGCTATCGTTCGATGAAGGGAAAAAAAAATTGACGATTTGGTGACGTTTTGAACTTGAAGTATCGATTTTTCGAAAAAAAATTGATCGATTTTTTGTTATAAATGAAAAACTATTAAACGTATTGCTTTTTTGCTTCATCAAACGATAAAAGGATGTCAGCTGAGCATTCTGTCCAAATTTGAAGGCAATCGGTTGAATAGTTTTTGAGAAATCGTGCACACCATCAAAAAAGGACCATCGCGCGTCGAGGGGGGTAGGAGGCGGATTTTTTTATGAAATTGTTTAAAAATTTTTTTGTATGTAGTAAACAGATCAATAAAACTATATGCCAAGTTTCACAAGTTTTCCGTTGTATACTTTCTTCACAAAAAAATTCCCAAAAAGCGGTAAATTTTGCGAAAAAAAAGACAATCCCCCCTTAAATAAGCCTGCAAATTTTAAAAAAGATCGGTTCATTAGTGTTCGAGTAATCTTGGTCACCGACTTCAGAAATGCCATTTTGAGAAAAACACGATTAAAGTTTCAATTTCAGTTTACACGAAGAAAATATTTTTTTTGTAAACTTACATAGAGTCATCTATTCCGGGCCCATACTTCTGTATGGGCCCGGATACTTATACTTCAAAAAAATGCAATAAAAAAATCGATTTTTTCAAAATCGCAAGTGGGGGTAACCCCTTAAGTTGATAGTAACACAAAAGTTTTTAAAGAGCATGATTTTGCTCTTTAAGTATATATTTTAGGAAAAATTAGCATCTACATATACCTCGTTTGCAATTTTTTGAGATTGATTGAAAAAAAAAATACATTAACCGTTATTTGACTCAACTGGACCGCTCCAACGTCCTTAATTCTCACTTTGATCTGCAATCATCCCAGGCTTATTTCTCCACACAGAATTATGCGCATTTCGGCGATTCGCTTCGGCATCACACACGATTCCACCCTCGTAAATCTGGAGCCCGAGGAGCTGGAAATTTCTCATACCCTTCTCTTTTCTGTATAACTTCTGAACGTTTCAGCTTTTCATTCATCTTTTCCTATTTATTTTCACACTCGGTCTCGCCGCTCAGATTCGTCTGCCGATATCTTTGGCGAAGTGCGATTTAATTTTGCCGAAAATTGTGCACCCTCGGTGCTTCACGCGCGGTTTATCATAATTTCGCTGAATCGAATTCCAGGCAACCTCGCATTCAACATTTTGACATAATAGAGGTAAAAATTGACGAGTGCGATGGGAAGGGATGAAAAAAATTAAAGGCTCCAATGCGAATTGTTAAATTATTCATTTTTAAGGGGTTATGTACAGTCGAGAGGCCCAAAAAGATCGATTTTTCAAGATTTTTTCTTGAGAAGACCGTTAAATCTATTAACGTAAACATTTATACACGTATTATGGTAACTTTTAACTGTAATTTAACATTTTCATTTGTAAAAATAGTTATTTTGAAAGCTGCAATAGCTGATGTCCGGGAGCATCTCTAAAAAAAGGCGTCTTGCGGTGAGCACGATATCTCTGGACTAGATCATCTAAAATGAAAAAACCAAAAATATTTCGTTAATCTAATGGATTATCTTGTAATTGATCGAAGGAGTAAGCAAAATAATAATAATTTTTGACAAAATAGCGGCTTCTCAACAAAATAATCGATTTTTGACAAAAATTTAGGCCTTAAATTGTTTATAAAATGGAAAATATTTCTCGGTGAGAAAAAACCTTCGATTAATTACTAAAAAATATACTTGAAAAGACTGTGTTAAAATTTGAGACTGATCGGTTCAGCCGTTTCCGAGAAATCTTGCTTACCGACTTTAAAAACACAGTTTTTGAAAAAAACGCGTTTAAGGCGTTACCCCCACTTGTAGCGCAAAAAAGGCCTTTTTCATGAATTTTTTTAAAGAAAACTACAAAACTTTTTTAATCGATCAATATACCGTCTTAAAGAACACATCTTGAAGAACTTTCAGTGATTTTTTTATTGAAAAATATTACATTGTTTAGTGGCAAATGGCCGTCAATGAAATAATGTTTTTATATACACGGTTTGCGGTGACCAACATTGCGGCGAAGTGGATCATCTGAAAAAAAAATGCGGATGGATTTAGTCAAATATAAGTATAAACTAGTCTTTAATCGAAGGATTTTAAAAAATATTCATTTTTCACAAAATGGCGGACAGTCAAAGTTAATGGTTCGATTTTAACGAAAAAAAACGGCCGTTTTTTTTTTCGAAAAAAAAAAAAATCGAACGATTAAAGACTACATTTTTATGTATTAAATAAGCCTGCAAAATTTCAAGAAGATCGGTTCATTAGTGTTCGAGTAATCTTGGTCACCGACTTCAGAAATGCCATTTTGAGAAAAACGCTTTTAAAGTTTCAATTTCAGTTTACACGAAGAAAATATTTTTTTTTGTAAACTTACATAGAGTCATCTATTCCGGGCCCATACAGAAGTATGGGCCCGGATACTTATACTTCAAAAAAATGCAATAAAAAAAATCGATTTTTTCAAAATCGCAAGTGGGGGTAACCCCTTAAAGTTTTAAAATCACTTTCGAACGTTCTGACAGGTCATTACAAATATTTGTGTAACTTCGAGAATATTCGCCGGATTGACAAGAAATTTTCTTTGTGTGTACTTAAATATATGTACATTACGTAATTACATATGTAATAATTAAATATATGCACATTACGTAATTATATATGTAATACTTAAATCCATGTACATCACGAAGATAAAATAATAAAAAAATCGATTTTTAGCAAATTTTAACTGTACATAACCCCTTAATACAATATGTCCATTTCTGGCAATCAGCTGTGAGGCCCTACCATAAAAAATGGTTGCTTTCAATTTTTTTTGGAAATAGCGACAAGGTAGTCAAGTACATGACAATTTTTCTAGATCTGATGACTCCAAAATCATGTACGTAAAAAAAATAAGCTATAATCTATTTATAAACCATTCCATCACATGCCGCAGCAACAGACGTTTTTACTCCATCATCTTCATGTGCCCATCAGAGAGCGATCAAAATTTGCGCTTGAAAAAAAAGACTCCATGGACTAAAAAAATGAGTTGAAAATCTTTTTTTTTTATCACATGTTCTCATCATTGAAGTTGAGAGGTAATCTCTGAAAAACGGCAGATGCCAAACTCCTGGCTCGTCTAAACGAACTACGTTTCTTTGCCAAATGAACATAATCTCGCGAATATTTAAGAAAAAAATCATTCCGAATATACACGTGGCAAAGATGAACAAAAAAAACGGGTGGCATTGTTTTATTCAGTTCTTTCGCAACACGATCGGCCTATTTCGCTGTCCTCCCATCCGTCAACCCGGAGCTAATTAGCACTGGGTAAGAAGAGAGGGGCCGAGGGATTGATGGGAAAACGACGTCGTCATATTTCTCCGAGGAATTCTCATAATAAGAGTAGGCGGGAAATTTGCCTGGTATTTTCCATTTGTTTCAAACGTTCATCCACATTAACGTGCATCGATCGGGAGGGTTTTTTTTTATATAACATCGCGGAATACCTTTGTCCCGGTTAAGGGACAAAAAAAATAATTCTCTCGTGACTCGCGAATAAAACGAGAAGATAAAATCTCCATGCCATGTGGATCTTCTTTATTGGGTCAATAGCTTTTCCCCCACGGTGGGAATTCATTTATCTTCTTTAAGATATAACCCGATATGCTTGGAGAATGAAGAAATGTTTTTTTAATAAGCGTTCGTGATAGTGCAAAAATTAAAATTATAGCAGTGGTGATAATAATATTAATAACTATACCGTCAACCACAATTGAAACATTGAATATACAATGCAGAGCAATTGTACTTATAAGTGCATTTTTTAATTGTTCAATTAAAGCTCGATACTCAGACGTAATGATTAAATATTCACACTTGGGTGGCACAAATTTGACCTCTACTTTTTCTCACCATGCAATTATTTTATTTAACGCGCTCCTCTAGTTTCTCGGCTGTTTTTTACGGCTTTTTCACTAATTTTTTACGGGCAAAGCATCGAAATAATGAATCTCATTGTTTTTGCATAATCTTTATTAACATTTAAATAAGCTTTACAAATTTTTTGAAGTCAAAATATATAATAGAATAAACGTTATAGTGGCCGACAGGAAGACATCAAGTAAAAGAGGTGCTTGACGGTGACCAAGATTGCGGCTGTTCTGCTTATCTGAAATAAAAAAAACCAAACGGCATTTTAATCTTCATATTTAAGACTAGCGATTGAACTAGAGTGAATTCTAAATTACAAAAATTGACTTTTTTATACACTTTTGAAAATTACATTCTATTTTTTACTAATTTTTTCTTAAGTTTTTCGCACGTACAAAAAAAACTATCGAAGTAATCATGATAATCCTAGTTCAATCGCTGGCTTATAACATATTAAAGATGCTGTATAAATTTGAACAAGATCGGTGCAGTAGTTTCTGAAATATCGTGGTCACCGTTTCGAAAAATGGTGTTTCGAGAAAAACGCGTTTGAAAGTATACCTGCTCCGTATACCTGCTTCGTTCCAGGGCCGTAACTTGTGAACCACTTCGAATATCGAAAAATCCTTTGGCACACATTTTCTACACATGTTGTACATGTGATTTATGAAAAAAATCGATTTTTTCGACCCAAGAAACTAGAGGACCGCCTTAACGAAAAAAAAAATTGTCACGGAAGCTGCGAGCGGTAAAAAATATTTACAGGTCGCTCAACTCTCCCAAAAATTGAAGTTTTCATTAAAAAACCGATTTATCGATGTTTATTTTGTTTTTAAGCTACATGAAATTACAGTGCATGAAAGATTCATTTTTTGGCGGAAATTCTGTTTTTCGAAAACCTTGAGCCACGACTAAATATTCATTGGCCGGCTAGAGCTTTCGCGAGGTTAATTTAAAAATTATATCGTGCAAAATTCATGGGTGAGAAGTGGACGAGAAAAAAATATCGATTTTTTTATGAAAATTCGAATTTTTGGGAGTCTTGAGCGACCTCCAAATATTTGTTGACCTCTCGCGGCTTTAGCGACAATTTTTTTTTTTTGAAGATAATTGGATGGTGAGAAAAAGGAAAAAAATAGAGCTCAAATTTGAGCCGCCCTAATGTACACCTTGAGCTAAGAATTTCTCAATGTGTGTTCGCAGCGGTATCGGTTTCCGTTGGGGTCTGGACACTCGTTGCAATATCGTTAGAACGCTACTTCGCGATATGTCGTCCACTGAAATCACGACGATGGCAAACTCAATTTCACGCCTACAAAATGATTGCTCTTGTTTGGGCAGCGAGCCTCACCTGGAACTCACCAATCCTTGTCGTTTCTACACTGCGGGCTCTTCGAGGCGGTGAATATATGAATGTTGTATTCACTATACGATAAATAGTATTTATTTTAGCCCTTCGTGGACACACTTATACATTTGGCCACCTGCCATTCACAACCCTGTAGTCGGTTTTTGTTGAAAAAAATGAGGGATACACCTTAAATATTTCTCAAAATGTCTGTATAATTGAAATTCGAAAAATATCAAATTAATTGCTGTAAACAATTATTTAAAATTTGTCATTTTGGAAAGGTAAGCTTTTTATTTAAAATATCGTCCGAATCAAAATGACCCAGTGTGCCAACATTGGGTTAATTGAAGACGATTCTACGGTTTTAGCGGTGAACAGAAATGTACAGAAAAAAAAAATACGCTTTCAATACTTATAAATTAACTTTTTTCACAACAAAAATAATGCGAAAGTTACATCCCTCTATGTGCTTATCATTTTTGAGTTTGCACTATTTACATTTATGCCCGGGATATTACATACATTTTTTTTTATCAATTCAAATATGCTGGCAAATGCGTTTTTCTATTGGATGCATTTATTCCTCGGGGTAAAAAAGAGCATTCCACGTGAAACCGGTGGACTTTTTCCCTGACCCCCGCCAATTTGATTGATTTTAAAAAATCTGATTCCATTGACGCTAAAAGACACCCTAATTTAAAAAAAAATATTTTTCGAAAAAACCCTCATTAAAAAAAAATCTGAAAACATTCCAAAAATTGCGTGATTATGTGTAAAAATGTTCAAGCTATCACCCGCAGTGGAAGTATGATTTTTTTCTGCGCTTTCCAAGCGATTACCGTTTTAAAAAATACGAAAAAATTCAAGAAACGCTCACTTCAGGCGGATACTTAAATATTTTGATATCAACAATGAACTTTTTTGACCATTTTGGAATAACCAAATCACAATCATGGATCTTGAACAGTTAGCAGTCAATTTTTTCAGATTTTTTTTAACGTTAGTCGCTCAGAAAGCTCACAAAAATCATACTTCCACTGCGGGTGATAGCTTGAACATTTTTACTTATAATCGCGCATTTTTGGGAATTTCAGATTTTTAAATAGTGGCGTTTTTTTTCGGAGAATTTTTTTTTTTCACTAAGGGTTGTTTCGAAAAATATAAAAAAAATCAGGGTGTCTTTTAGAGTAAATGGAATCGGATTAAAAAAAAGTAAATCGAATTGGCGGGGGTCAGGGAAAAAGTCCCCCGGATTCACGTGGAATACCACATATACACATACGTTTGCGAAACAATATTGGGAAATGGAAATGTTCATTCCCCTGACGAAACGTTTGTTTAAATAGCATGAAAAAAAATATGTCTCGCCACGGGCGGGTTGTTTCCTGGGGGCCATACGAAACCGAAATTTTAATTTTATTTTTCAATACGTGCACCGGTGAACGGGTGAACTATTTATTTCTAGGAAGGCAAAAGTGCAGGGAAGACTGGCCGAGCATCGGAGCAGAAAGAATTTATAATATTTTTCTGGACGGTACACTTTTGCTGGTGCCGTTGATCGTTATGAGTTTGGCTTATTCGTTGATAGCTACGAAACTCTGGCGAGGTATGAAGCGCGAAATTCGTCAAACTTCGTCGTGCAAACTGAGACGTGAGTAATAAATGTCCACATACGAGCTTGCAAGCACTCACATGATAATTCATCTGATGTTATTTCATGAGAGAATAAAACTATTACGGATAGTGCTAATTATTCAATCTGAAAAAAGCCATTTTTAAATTACTCTCCATTTATATTCATGACGTACGTTAATTATAAACAATATTACAAATTTCCGAATTCCATGTTCAAAGTTCCGGTTCCGAATTCGAAAGACTGTAAAATCAAATAAGTTACTCAAACTCTTCATTTTCCTATACCTGGACACGTATAGTGATTTTGAGTTTATGTGTCACACCTTCCGACCGCTTCGGAATTTTGAATCCGAATTTCGACCAAACGATACAACCAATTGAGATGGAATTTATCGTGTACACGCGATATTGTTGCAAAAAGAGACCGACGGTCGACATTTCTCCAAATTTTGAAAAAGAAATTACAGATCGTTCTTACCATAGGATGAATTCATGCACGTTTTACGGCTGCTGGACTCTCGACAGTAAAAAAACATTCCTTTCGAGCGTCGTTTCAACTGATTTTATGAAAAACATTATGAAGAAAAGGGGGTTTAGCATTTTTTTTTACAAAACTCGCAAAATTGTGCCAACGAAGCTGAAAATATTATCGACAAAACCGAAAATCTAGTGCATCAGTTTTCCGACTGGCGGCGATCCCGCATGGTAACGCGCACAAATATACATGCATGACACACGAACTTGCAGCAACCGTCTATTGGGCCTTTGCCCTTTGCTGTAGTGAAAGTAGCAGACGGTTGCTGCGACATCTGGCGGTAGTTTGCGGCGGCTCGTAGCCAAAAACTACGAATTCTGCAATACCCAAGAAGACTAGAGGTAAGGAGTACGAACGCAGTGTTGAAGAAACGTCCATGGAAATCCAGATGAGAAGGGTGGCGCTGCTCTCCACCGAACCGAATTGAAATCAGGAACGAACCAGTGCCGTACAATATGCAGAAAGCACCCCTTGCTACTTCATATGATAATTTGATCAAATTAATTTAAAAACAGTGCCGTACGATATGCAAGAAGCACCCTTTTCTTCTTCATATGGAACGGTAATTGGATCAAATTAATTGTGAAACCAGTTGGTGCAGGAAATTTCTTTATATTAGATAGATAAAAGTCTTATATAGATAATATAGATTGTTTTGGAGAATAATAACGAAATGTGAAAATTCAGTCAATATGTTTCTTTTCATTGCAGAAGCAGCAATAAACAAAATTTATTTATAGACCCAAGAAAATTCATGAGAATTTTGAATGCAGACAAAATTTTACAAATGAACAGACATCATGATACGTGGTATCACGTGATAAAGAATAATAATGAAATAAAGAAATTAAGTCAATGTTTTCTTTTTCGCTGAGGAAGCAGTAACAAACAAAATTCATTTATAGACATAAGAAAATTCATAGGAATTTTGAATCTAGACAAAACTTCTAAAATTATCACTCATTATGATATCATATTCACACATTATAATATGCTGTACAGATAAATAATAATAACGCAATACAGAAATGAAGTCAATATATTTTTGTTTTCGTTGCGGAAGCACTAACAAAATTCATTTATAAACACAAGAAAATTCATAAGAATTTTGAATCAAGACAAAACTTTTACAAATTATCACACATCACATTCACATGTTATGATACAATGTACAGATAAAACGATCTCACAGATTTGATTTTTTCCGCTAGATCACGCTAGAAAGGATCCTCCCATGACATGATAATAGTTTATGACTCTGACAAAATTCATAATAATTTTGAATCTAGACAAAACCTCTACAAATTATCACACATTATGATACACTGTACAGACAAAGAATAACAACTAAATACAGAAATTAAGTCAATATGTTTTTTTTCGTTGCGGAAGCAGTAACAAACAAAATTTATTTCTAGATACAAGAAAATTCATGAGAATTTTGGATTCAGATAAAGCTTTTACAAATGATCACACATCATATTCACATATTATATACGTTGTACAGATAAATAATAAAAAGGAAATACAGAAATTAAGTCAATATGGTTTTTTTGTTATGGAAGCAGTAACTAACAAAATGCATTCATAGACACAAGAAAAATTTATAAGAATTTTCAATCACGACTGAGGTTTTGCAAATTATCACACATCATATTCCCACCGATGATACGCTGTACAGATAGAGAATAATAACGAAGTACAGAAATTAAGACAATATATTTTTTTTCATTGCGGAACCAGTAACTAAGAAAATACATTTATAGATACAAGAAAATTGATACGAATTTTGAATCACATTATATTCACACTGATGATACGCTGTACAGATTGGGAATAATAACGAAATAAAGAAATTAAGACAATATTTTTTCTTCGTTGTGGATGCAGTAACAGAATTTATTTATAAACACAAGAACATTCATAAGAATTTTTTAATCTAGATAAAAGTTTTACAAATTATCACACATTATATTCCCATATTATGATACTATACGTTGCACAGATAAAAAATAATAACGAAATACCGAAATTCAGTCGATATGTTTTCTTATCGTTGCGGAAGCAGTAACAAACAAAATTTATTTATAAACATCAGACAATACATAACACTCCTTCGATAGTTTTCGTCGCAGATCACGATAAATATATTTTACACCGAGACACAATAATTTTTTATTAAACGCGAAATTCGTTAGTCCGCACGGTCCGCACACGCTTTATTCCAACATGGATGACAAGCAGGAATCATCGTTGGCGGATGGCGTCGGTTGCGTTCTTGTCGTTCAGTTCATTTCGGTTCGGTGATGAGCAGCGACGCACGCGGTGAAACCACCAACCACTAATAACTGGATTTCCGTGGACGCTTTTGGATCGTGATCGCCGTAAGCGTTCGGACTCCTTAGCTCTAGTCTTCTTGGCAATACCGTTGTGACCGCGTCGAAATTTCGCTGCGTGTGATACACAGTCTTAATAAATAATGAAATATTGCATAGGGTGTCTCAAAATGGCCTGACATTTAAATTAATCAATAACATGTATTATTTACTTGGAAAATACTAACATTTTAATTTTAATTTAAGGTACAAACATGGAGGTTACGTGTGGAACACAATATCCGACAAATGGCCGCCTCGTCCCTGTTTGAAAACGATCACTTTTTCGGCAAAAGTTTTAATAAAACTTTGGCATAATTGCGGACTAATTTCGATAATGGTGCGTCCAATTGTTCCTTGAGCTCCGGAATGGTCTGCGGATCATTGGCATGCACTTTTCCTTTCAGAAAATCCCAAAAAAAGAAATCCAATGGCGTCAAATCGCACGAACTTGGTGGCCATAACTGCATTGTTTCGACCGCAGTGTAGCAGGTGCGCCATCTCGTTGAAAGAATGATCAAACTCTATGCCGTTTATGCCATTTATCGGATATTGTCTTCCACACATAACCTCCATGATTGTACCTTATATAAAAATAAAAATATTCGTACTTTTCAAATAAATAATACGTTTTATTAATAAATGAGAATGTCAGCTCATTTTGAAATACCTTTTAGATGGAAACCTAACCTAACTTTTCATATAATGAAGCACAGTTGATCAATGAATACTTCCGTATAAACTCTGCGATCTCATTAAAACTTTTCATCTGATTATATTGTTCCCATCTAAATTTTGAAATCTGATGCTGTATATCTTTTCGCAACATCCCTATAAGATAATTTCGAAGAGCTTACATCATATGGTTTACTAAATTTCGAACTCGTCAATAAAACCCCGCGACCCTTTCAAAGACGAACATTTATTCGCGTAGGGTCCGTTCAATTTATTTTTCGATTTCCTTTCCAGTGTGGTCCATCCACTTTGTCTGTTCCTGCTTAATCGTTTTCCTCGTTTTTCGACATTTTCCGATGTGATCAGCGATCTTCCTGCCGCTTCCCCTATTTTTCTCTCCCGCATCGTCTAAACTTTCATTTCTCATTCCACTTTTTCTCAACCTGCCCTCATTCCCCTATCAGGCTCCTGTCCATTCTTCTTAAGATGCCTCACCTGATGTCTCGAAGTGATCCAATACCTTTTTCCGACTCCTCCCTTTTTTCCACATTGTGTTCGATTTGTCTATGTTGCTCTGTTTCACTTATAAACCCTGCTCCGTTTCGGTCTTCGGCCCTGCTTTTAATCCGCATCCTCTACTTTGCGCATTCATCACTGTCGCGTGTGTGACGCGTAGTTCTTTGGTCTCGCATCTTCGATACCTTTTTCGGCTTCTCCATCAACCCTTCACTGTCTTCCGTTATTATTCATCGAAACTCCTTTCTGAGCTGTATCAGCTGTGCAGCTTCTTTCGTTGTCAAAGTGCTCCACAATATACTCTTTCCGGCTTTTCACTTTTTCGCCTGTGTCCAACTTAATCAGCTACCCTGGAACGAAACTATTACCAATGCCACAGTACAGTTGCAACTTTCGATTCGATATCATTTCTCTCAAGCACTACTTCATTGAATCTATTCTTCCTGCAAGCTCGGCTCTTTTTGTTACTGCGGCGAATTCTCTCGTTTGAAGTTTACCGGCAAGCTTATCCTCTTGTTTGCGCATTCTATGTTGGGAGATGCTCGTAAAAAATGAATGCCAATTTGTTGAAGGATACGAGGGAGCGGGGCATATTTTTTTCTCGATTTTCTCGAAGCACCGAGGGAAAGAGGATACGTTTTTTTATGTACATACCGGGCAGCAAGGTCAATTTTTTTGAATAACCATTCCACGACGTGGAACTTTTTGCTGGAACAATCACGGCACTCGCGCAATGATATGACCTTTTACGGGATTTTTTTATTTGCATATTACGTGGAAAAGCTTCGAAGTTTACGACACACTGATTTGGAGGTTATCAGATGGGGTTTGCGATGTCGTTATTTTGACCAAAAGATGTGCCAATGATCGCTGTTGCTCTCAGACAACTGTTAAGATCGAGTCCCAATAGTAATCGCACGGAATAAATGACTCGCGATAGCGGAGAGGCTCGGGGCGTCGAGCGCGGTCCTAAATCCATACACCCACGTCGAAAAGGAAAACTCGCCCTCAGATGTGGTAACCGGAAACGGAATGGTTCCGAAGCAAACAAGCGGCATACTGTCGTCGTCTACTTGCCATCAGGCTTCTCCTGTTTCCACAACGCCCACGCAGCCGCCTACGATAAGTTCGGAAGGAAAGAAGCATCGGTCGAACACTTCGAGACCCGGAACTGAGTTCGTCAAGCTGTGGTTGACGAAGCGATCGGTGAGATGAATTTGCCACGTGTACGCACATATCAGGAATATGAGGGAGCACATTCTTGGAATGAACCCATATGGAAAATTCAATAGAACTTCATCCATATCCTTCTTGAAACCTTTCTGTACAAACTAATAAGGGTGCTCTCTATAAATGAAGAAGTCTTTCAAGTTTTTATTCCCGCAAGGTGGATTTAAAGTTGAAAAAAATAGGTTCTTTAAAATTGTTAACCCGTTCAGATATTATTTCAATGTCATGAAACAATTTTCTCGTTCATTTCAAAATTTGTTAAAAAAAGGTCTGTCCGCCACGTTCGAGTACTTCGAAAGCTCCGTCGGGACGTAAAAGTTTCAAGTTTTCACGTTCCAATGCGCTCACGAATACTCGTCCACGAGGTGGACCAAAAAAGTCGGAAGGGACGACCGCGGATGTTCCCATTGACGATCACAGCAGTGACGCTAATTACGCGTTTGGCAGACAGCACGCCATCAGGAGTAATTACATGGGAAAGAGCATTGAAGCTAAGAAAAAGGTAACCTCGACGTTTTTCTGATATTTTCCTACAGCATGCGATCCTCTCTTGTTACTCAACGATAGACACATAGATGATCGAACCTCAGTTGACATTGAAGTCCTACTTTTTATACATCCCTGATGATCAATGGACTATGAAATAAGTGTTAGGGGTCTTCTCACTTTAGACCCAAAAAGACTATTTTCATGATTTTTTTTTGATAGGTTTACATTACTATAGATATTGACATAAAAGTTGTTACACGTAATAAATACACTTTCGAAATACATTAATTTTTTTTTATGTATTTACGTAACTCAAATAAACTTTAAACGCGTTTTTCTCGAAACAATGTTTTTCGACGGTTTGTTGATAAAATCTTCGAAACTACCGAACCGATCCTTATGAAATTTTAACCACATATTCTTTACAACTATAGCTATAGCGCATATCAAGGATCGTTTAAAATGTTTCTATTTACTAATTTTTTTGCCAAAAACGGTGAAAAAATACGTTTTTTTTTGTTTTTTTTTTTTTCGAAAAATGTCCGCCATTTTGTAATTTTTACATATATTAAAAACCGTACGATATGCGCTATAGCCATTAACATACTGAATCTAAAGCCGTTTGATTTTTTTGTTTCGGATGATCCATCTCCGAGACTTCATCAACAGCGCAGACCTACAATTTTTAGGACATTTTTCTAACTACCATTTTCGTCTGCAAATGGTGACTCAAATGAATAACTTTTTAAAAAATGTATTTCGAAAGTGGATCGATTAAGTGTAACAACTTTTATATTAAGGCGTCACCCCCACTTGTAGCGCAAAAAGGCCTTTTTCATGAATTTTTTTTAAAGAAAACTACAAAACTTTTTTAATCGATCAATATACCATCTTAAAGAACACATCTTGAAGAACTTTCAGTAATTTTATTATTGAAAAATATTACATTGTTTAGTGGCAAATGGCCGTCAATGGAATAATGTTTTTATATACATGGTTTGCGGTGACCAACATTGCGGCGAAATGGATCATCTGAAAAAAAAATGCGGATGGATTTAGTCAAACATAAGTATAAACTAGTCTTTAATCGAAGGATTTTAAAAAATATTCATTTTTCACAAAATGGCGGACAGTCAAAGTTAATGGTTCGATTTTAACGAAAAAAACGGCCGTTTTTTGGCTATAAAACGGCCATTTAAAAAAAAAATCGAACGATTAAAGACTCCATTTTTATGTATTAAATAAGCCTGCAAAATTTCAAGAAGATCGGTTCATTAGTGTTCGAGTAATCTTGGTCACCGACTTCAGAAATGCCATTTTGAGAAAAACGCGTTTAAAGTTTCAATTTCAGTTTACACGAAGAAAATATTTTTTTTTGTAAACTTACATAGATTCATCTATTCCTATACTCATAGAGCCATCTATTTTCAGATACTTATACTTCAAAAAAATGCAATAAAAAAAAATCGATTTTTTCAAAATCGCAAGTGGGGGTAACACCTTAATATCTATAATATGAACCAATAAAAAAAATCATGAAAATAGCCTTCGTTGTCAAAGTGCCCGCTTGATTTTCTCTTCTTTCCATTATCAGGTGATCAGAATGCTATTCGTGGTGGTCCTCGAGTTCTTTCTTTGCTGGGCTCCGTTGTACTTCGTTAATACGTGGTACCACTATGACCCGGAATTCATATATCATTATGTCGGAAGTACGGGCATCAGTCTGGTACAACTATTGGCATACGTATCGAGCTGTTGCAATCCGATAACGTATTGCTTCATGAATCGAAAGTTCCGGCAGTCCTTTCTCAGCCTTTTCGATTGTTATCGCTGCTGGAGGTAAGTCCCATCATTCCAACGTGAAATTCTCCCCAAAATGAATCACTATCGTCAATTATAAAGTCACAATTACACTTGAAAAAAGAAAACGTATTTTAAAAAACTCCTTTTTTTAATTTACTTTTGCATTTTTTTTATTACAGGTTAAAATGTATGGACGCGGATGTGTCGCTCGGAGTTCCGAGGAATGCAACTCAGCCAGGAAACAGCGAACTGAGCGGAAATGAGTCGACGATTTATCTCGGCAGAACATCCGTCGTTGCCAGATCCGGTAAGCTAAAAATTCATTTACATTGCCAGGGACAAGTATAATACAGCGACATGATAATGGTCCTCTTAAACTTGGAAATCTTAAAGTACATGCTTTATGCATCACTCACCTCCTTCACGAGATACCGTCTTTTTTGCTCTCTCCGCGTCGTTCATTTCTAGATCTGCTCATTAATGGGAGCGTATTTTGAATAATAACTACGTTCATCACGGACTTGCTGTTTGAAGTACACATCAATGTTGTGTAATTTGGATCATATCGTACTTGCAAGGAACATCACTTAAGTGTCCGCTTTCGATTTTGTTGAAACTAATATATGTGATTGTGCATTGAAAAATATTTGAAATATTTTTTTATCAGCGGAAAAACGTTTTTAAGGGAGGAAACCACCCCTCAAAGAAAGGGGTGCTGAGGGTCGATTTTGCAGTTTCGTGCACAAAAAGAGCACCGATCTGAGTGAAACAAAAGCCAAAATTCTTCTAATGTGAAGCGAGGAAAAATCCAATATGGAAGTACAGTCGAACCTCAATATAATGTAAAATCGATATAACGAACTTCCCTAGAGGTTCCTTATGTCAATTTTTCATTTTATTGAGGTTTGGTTATATCGAAGTCATGTTCCCTAAAACGTTATATATATATATATATATATAGCATTTTTAAACAAATTTAAACATTTTTTTCTTTAAATAATATCCCCTATATTTATAGTACTAATATATATTAGTACTATAAATATGGGGATATTATTTAAAGAAAAAAATGTTTAAATTTTTGCTAACCCATTTTACTCAGTTAAAATGTTTTAAACGGCACTATCCATCTATCCATCTCTCTCATCATTTTGCCGTAAAATTAAGAACCTACCAAGAACTTGTGTGAATAAAAAACATTTTAACTGAGTAAAATGGGTTAGCAAAAATCGGGTTACTTGAGGTTTTAATTTTTTTACTCGTTTTTTTTAGTATGAAACTAACAAGTATTGTACCATTTTACAATCCTGATTAAATGCGCCAACGTTTAATGGCACTTGCCAAGGCACTCTAGTACTTTTTTTTTAAAGCAGGACCATTCATAGTAGACAAATTTTGAAAATTTTAAATTCATAGTTTAACAAATAGTCTTAATTCTAGGAAACTTGGAGCAATTATGTCATTATTTTTGACTGTGATTCTAAAAATGTTATTTAGGGTTACGGTTCCAAAGTTTAAATTAACAAAAATAATAAAAATTAACCACAATAACCGAAAAATGGTTACAGTATGACCAAATTTCTAGGTTTTTCTTAAATGTCCATAATTTTCAAACTGCATGGGATAGATTTTTTTCTGATTTTTCTCATGATGGTTACAATCAATCTTGTCACCCCGTTTCGGCTTGACGTTGAGTTCTGGGACACCCTGTATATGAGTTTAAACAAAATCGAAAAAGGGCACTTAACGGGTTATGCCTAGTTGCAATAGTCGAAAACAGTTCATTTTTGGGATTTTTCTTTTAGCAATTCGTAATGATAAATTTCTACATCAATTAGGTATTTGAAAAAATATCATCTGCAGAACATTCCGTATTTTTTTTCTGTAAAAATATTCGATTGTAATCGATTTACAGTCGATGTCAGGGAAGCACCTCTCGAAAACGTTTTTGACGGTGAGCAATGCCACTCTGAACCAGGTTATCTAATATAAAAAAAATCAAACAGATTTTGTTAGTATTTTAGTTTATTCTACGATTAATCAACGGAATTTACAAAAAATCAAATAAAAAAAGCGCGTGTCCAAGTGCGAGTCTTGATTTTTGCGAAAAAGCATCGAAAAAAATATATTTCAATCAAATACTATATTCTTACATTTAGGAAAAAGCAAAAAAATTAAAAAACTCGATGCAGTAGTTTTTGCGGTACTTTGCTCACCGACTTTGAAAACGTCCTTTCGAGAAAATAGCGTTTCAAGTTTCGAACGACGCTCCGAGCGTCCCGACGGGCGTCAGCATAACAGCCTATGAATCTATCAATTTTGATTCGATCACCTTGAAATTTTCAGGAAACATTCATAAGATGATACACTTTATATATATATATATATATATATATATATATATATATATATATATATCGGTTTTTTTTATAAAAGTGCTTTTTCGACTTCTACAACTAGGCGTTATCCCTTAATGGATGTTCCTTGTCATTATCTGAAATTTTTGGCAGCTTCTCTAAATTGTATTCGATACGTCGATAATTAACATAAAAATTTCCTAATACAGGATTGAGTTCTCATGTCATTTTCCCATACTTTGTAGTAGTACAAATGTAATTGTAATCGTATTTTTGTAAAAGAAGTCTCGTTTTGTAGAAAAAGTTGGTAAAAGAGTGAAAAAAATTGACAATCAAATTTGAAAATGAAGTATTATTTATTGACCATTCAACAACCGAGTTCAGCAATGTTCTTCGAACTGCATATATCCATCTATTCACCCCGACAACGCGAACGAATATTTTTCTTTCGTATTTGCTGAGCAGAAAGTCTCAAAAACGCAACGAGGTAACATAGTTTTTACCGACTTCGTGAAATATTCACAGACGTGACATTCTCTCTCGCTCTTATTTCATGCAATACCCGGCCAGAGGTGGTGAGACTCTTGGAGGAGGAGAATCGAGTTTAGCATCGACTTTCCTCCACGAATTCAAGTGGAACAACAAGAATCATGGGAATTCCGAGCTCCGGGGTACAAACGACGGTGGCGATTGCGATGTCATCAGGATCGACGGCGGCTGCTCCAACGACGAAGGTATCCACGATTTCGACGCAAACGCCGCGACCCTCATCAACGAACTCAACCGGAATTTATAGTGTCGATGTTGAGCCCGAGGAGGACAGTTTTTTCTTGCGCATATCGTGGCGTCCGCCGCCACCTGGTCTCGTACAGCATTCATCGACTTTTCCCTTCGGTCAGAGAATCAACGCTTCGTCGAGTATGATTCACCATTCGCGCCTTCCAAGTTCCGACCCTCCGTGCATCGACGACCCTAGACTTTTGTACGACTGACGAACACTCAGAAAGGAGACCCAAGTGTAAAAAAGCGGCCCGGAAAGAAAAAACTGCGTCAGGTTACCAAGTGATTGTATGACAATTTTTGCAATACGAACTCTGACAACTTTTCCAAAACATTCGCTGTATTTTTCCGCAATTTAAATGTGATACGGCCGAATGCTCGAACGTAAAAAAAAAATACGTGATATTGCAACGAAGACGCGTTGAAAATCGTCGTTTGTAAAATTACGTTTCAGCGATCAGTGATAACGAAACAATCGAACAAAAAGTGTGCTTGTTGAGCTGGTTCTCCGATTATGTATGGACATCGAATTAATTTGGTGCTACGATTTTATCGATCGTGACTAAATAAATCTTCACGATATCTACTGATTACTTACGATTGACAATCCAGTCGATCTTCAACGACTAATTCCCTAGGAAATAATGATCGTTGGAGGGGAGGAAAACGAGGAAAATAATCACGTTATCAATAAATACGATTATATTCATTCAACAACGAATTTCTTCAATTTCACCAAGATTCCCGTACAAGTGTATCAATAATAGCAAATATACAATTGACACTGATTATCCCAATGCAGATATTTCCAGTTCTACTTGCTATAACAACATCGTACTCGTTATATTTTTCGGCCTTGGCTCGTTTTTCGACGATGAAAATTCAGGTCTCGCCCCCTTAATGACGCAACGATTGAAAGCCACGCACCTGTTTTCAAAATATTCGCTAAGATCACATTTCTTATTGTTTCGAAGAAAGTTACACTGCTGAACAGTGAAATGGGAAAAACGGGAACGTCGTACATCGCTTTTTTGTTTTACATAAATTGGTATTGTCTCCAACAATATACACTGGCGTTCAACAGAGACCGGTGTCGCAACTGTTCCCCGTTTCCTCATTCAACCTACGGAATCTTCAGTATCTTTCTCTATATACGCACACACTCATAAGTATATACAGGGTGTCCCAGAACTGAATGCGTTCCGTGGAATGGGGAGTTGGGGGTGAAATTCTGAGTCGATTAATATAAGCATGTGTGGGTCTCAGACCAAGCCCTGAATTACTGTTAATTTTTAAAGGCGGGCCAATCATGTCGGTGAGCGATATGCCGGCTAATCGGGCGCACCTGATTGGGTCGTCTTTAAAAATTAATAATAATTCAAGGGTTGGCCTGAGACCCACACATGCTTATATCAATCGACTCAGAATTTCACCCTCAACCCCCCCTTTTCAGGGAACGCATTCAGTTCTCGGACACCCTGTATATATATACAGGGCGTCCTGTTATGAATGGATAATCCTGCAACTGTCCATAGGTCAGATCATGTCCTACTATGGCTGGAATTTCAATTTAGTTTTGTTAAATACTCTTGGCTATTTTTTTTTATTTAGAAAAATCTTTTTAACCTCAAATGTTAAGGAAATGTTATGAAAAAAGATCTTGTGCAGAATTTTCATACAAACGAATTCGAACATCTGACTTTGATAGTCTGCGGTGTGAAAAAAATGGACTTCGCATGTCGTGCTAATTACTTTTAAAAAATGGCTTGGTTATTGTCGATTCATATCGTTTATAGAAGTGCAAAAAACCAAAAGCCGATGATCTTTTTTCGAAAAATAACATGAAGCCCAAAATCTCGAAAACCGTGGGACTTATACTAAACTGAAATTGCAGAATACAGTAATATGGAGGATATGATCTGACCTATCGACAGTTGCAGGATTATCCATACAGGACACCCTGTATACGTAACTTCTTATTTCTCCAACAAGTTCCCTGCGACTTTCGTACATTAGCCACGAAGTTTGCGATTGCCGGGCGACACTTGAATCTCTTCCGGAGCCTTCCAACTTTCGGTACAGCACTACCTACCGAAAGTGCGGGGGTGTCTCATTCCTTCTCGTGTCAACCTTATTATACGTAACATCCGAGTAATCTTTCCAAATGACTCGGAATCTGCTACGAAAAGGTAAATTGTGAAAAAATTAACCCCTTTCAAGTAATTTCCCATCGAGTACCCCAAACGTCAACGGCCCATCCACTCACTCGAGCTTTGCTCATTAACTCGTCAATTCCTAATGAATTTTTCATGGATCAATCCACCTTTCGTGATTTTCCAATGGATCATTCAGTGCCGTCAAATCGGCAAAGTTTTCAAATGCAAGAAGATACAGACACAATGTTGTCCTAATATTAAATAACAAAGGATTCCCGATCATTGGAATACTTGGGTGTCGCACAAATGTTCCCTTTTTCCCGGACAATCGAACCGGAAGAGAGTTTATGATTTTTTTGCGATGATTCACATGGGTCCGTCGGATGTGCAGCCGCTGCAGTCGCAGCGTTTGAAAAGTCCGAGGAAACTTTTTCTAAAGCCGTCATTCATGAAGCAGTAGGTAATGGGATTGCAGCAGGAGCTCGTGTAAGCCAAAAGTTGAAGGAAACTTATCCCCGTAGGGCCGAGCCCGTCGTAAACGGCCATGGGGCTGAACAACGCGAGTGTATTCATTACGTACAAGGGTGTCCAGCAGACGAAAAATTCGAGGACGACGACGAGCAGCATCTTGATTATACGTTTTTTACGCGTTAGGGCTCGACCCGGATTCGTACGTCTGAGTGTCCTTCTGCCGATTGAATCCTGCCAGGTTCTCGACGAGGAGCTTTCCACGCTCTTACCGCGCGATAAAATATTCTTATCCTCGCTCGAGTCGATCGTCACGTAGCCCGATGATACCGATGTCACCGGTATCCGCGCGGCTTCGTTCTCCATAACGTTTCGACGTATCGTGCAACTCGACGCCTGACAATCAACGCCACCAGCTATGAGGAGTCGATTATGCTCACGGCCCGCGGACGTCAGACTCGTCGATGAACATCGCGTGAGTGGCTTTCGTCCCTTTGAGGTCACGTAGACAACCGAGGGCATCGAACAGCTCGCTGAAGAAAAGAAAAACAAAATAGAACTCTTGCTTTGTCTTCTTCTATGGGCATTAGGCATGCTTCGAGGCAGACCAGCCCACAGTGCCGGATGGATCGGCTGATCGTGTTGTCTGATCTGACATCTAGTCCAGGCAATAAACACGAACGTAAACACTTTTTTTCTATGAACACGCAAAACTGATCTAAACGTAATTGGATGTCGCTGAATCGAATAATTATTTTTCAGAAACCCCGAGAAAATGTTTAAAAATGTTCAAAACCCGTGTAAGGTGTCTTTTCACTTTAGACGCTAAAAAGGCTATTTTCATTAATTTTTTTGATAGATTTATTTTATGGATATTGATATGAAAATTGTTACACTCAATAAATACACTATCGAAATACATTTAATAAAAAATTAATTATTTAAGTCACTATTTATAGACGAAAATGGTAGTTAAAAAATGCCGTAAAAAATTGGAGGTCTGCGCTGTTGATGAAATCTCGCAGATCGATCATCCGAAACAAAAAAAATACGTGTTTTTCACCGTTTTTGGCTAAAAAAGTAAATACCAAAGTTTAAAAAAATCCGCGATATTCGCAATTGCTACAGTTGGAAAGAGTATGTGGTTAAAATTTCATAAGGATCGGTCCGAAGGTTCGAAGATTTTATCAATAAGCTATCGAAAAACGGTGTTTCGAGAAAAACGCGTTTAAAGATTGTTTGAGCTACATAAATACAATTTTAAAAAATGTATGTACTTCGAAAGTGTATTTATTAAGTGTACCAACTTTTATATCAATATCTATTGTGTAAACTTATCAGAAAAATTCACGAAAATAGCCTTTTTTTAGCGTCTAAAGTGAAAAGACCCCTTAATCTGCAACCTAATAATTTTATCGAAAATATACCGAACAGATGTTGTTTGGGACATAAAAGTACGTAAAAAAGTATTGAACGTTCATCTTCGTATCTTCATAAATAAGGGAGAAGAAAACGAAAAACCATTCAATTGGGGGACGAAAGCCTCGAAGTTTCAAAAAATGAAAAAGATATCAATTTCGTAAATATCTCGGTTTTTTTGTTACACATTGCTTTACTAAAAGTTAATATAACTTTCGAGGGATTTTTTAAATTTTTATTTATTCCATAAGTATTCAAAAATGACGACTGAATATTGACAAAATTACTGGTTGAGAACCACTGTCAGAAAGAGACGCACTATATGGCTATGGCTAAATGCGCATGCGCGCAACGCACTCCAGCGAATATATTGCGCCCCTTACACTCCCAGTGGTGCTTCGGCTGCAAAGCGATTTTGCAAACAAATTTTCATTCGTCTTTTTCTCCCTCATTTTTGAAGATACGACGACGAACGTTTAATACTTTTTCACGTACTTTTATGTGCTCAATAACTTTTGTTTGACATATTTGTCGATAAAATCATTAGGTTCCGAATTAAACGGGTTTTAAACGTTTTTAAACACTTTCTCGGGGGGTGGTTGCAAAATTGTTATCGCCATTTGATTCAGCGTCATCCAATTACCCTTAGATCAATTTTGCGTATTTATATCTAAAAAGTGCTCACTTTTGAAATTTTTACCGCACTAATGGGGAGCAGCAAGCTTGCTCCTTATCTTTTTTTAACGTCAGATCCATTCTTATGCATTTTTTGGGTTAATCGGCATATTTTTAGAAACAGAGGCTATTGAGCGTTACGCCATTTAGGCAAGAAGAGTTGCAATGAATAAGCAGATATCAAATAAACAAAGTGAGAAGATAAAGGTGCGAACCTTCGGAGCACTTATTGCTCTGAAGTCTTACAGTTAGACATCATGGTTACTTGAATCTGATGTACATCTTAATGAGTTCTGTTGAGAGAACTATCTCTAATGCGATATTGGATTAGCAGCCGCCCATATATTTCGCCATCAATTTTTTGCTGATTTTTACCCCCCCCCCTGAAATCATCCTATCCAACTGTCAATACCATCATCCAACCACCAGACCACCCCCCTATTTTAAAATGACGTAATTTATGGACGGCCCCTCAGCAATCTTAGGTATCGTAACAAAAGCAGGAGCTCGTAAGATATAGGGGAATATGGGTGATAAGGAACGCCTCAGTATGTTGCTGATGGAGAAAATACATCCCGAAAACTGCTGATCGTTTGTCAATGGATTCTTGGTCGTCTTTCCACGCTCAACCGTGTCTTTTTCCCTCGTAGACAGTAATTTATTGATTCAGCAGCCTTCGCTACACGTTTAGGCTTTATGACTACTTTTTACGCGAAGAAGATTTGATGACAGGCGCAACGTCAGGTGGATGCTTTACTCCAGGACCATACGAATTTCCATTAAACCGGATAACGGAAAAGGATAAAATGGGATGTTCCGATAAAAGATATGTGGGTCATTCTCCCGAAATGATCACTTTTGCATGTAATCTGACTTTTTAAATACATGCTATTCGATTACTTTGTAGGTTTTTTTTGGAATACAACAGTTTGAAATATTTCGAAATCTTCCTACAAAACGACGTTATACTTTTTTCCTGTATTTTGAGTGTGAAAATCATTCCTTCGGCGTGTACCTATCCAGACTTTATATACACTAGCAAGCTGAAGAGGTACTAAAAATTAAAAAAACATCAGAAAAAAAACATTCCATGAAACTATTGGATGTTTATTTAATTCCGGCTTGAAAAAACAAATTATAAGCACAGGTATCTCACAATTAATGACGAAATTTTGTAACCGTTTTTGTCAATTATTCTACTGGAGAGCTGCAGATCAGCTCATATGTTGTGCGACGGGTGCCGCAAGATGATAATGCTTGCCAGAGCAGTGTCTTCTACACAGGGTTGCGAAATTTGTAATGAAAAAGTAATGCCTTATTCATTACTTTTTTAATGAGCAATGAAAATTTTTTTCATTACCCATTACATTACATTCAGTAATGTGAAAAAATTCCATTACTCATTACATTGTATTTTGTACTGTAAACAATTTTCGTTACTCATTACATTGTAATGGGTAATGAAAATATTTCACATTACAAAATGTAATGCAATGAGGAATGGACGTTTTTTATATTACAAATTCCAATGTAATAAGTAATGAAATTTTTTTACATTACAATATTTAATTCAATGAGAAATGAACATGTTTGACATTACAAAATCCAATGTAATGAGTAATGGAAATTTGTTGCATCACAAAAAGTAAAGTGCAAAAGGAAAATACATTACAAAAAACAAAAGTGTCGCTTCAATTTCGAACCTTACGATTTTTTTTCTAAAGACCTTGTGTGTTATGCGGTGGTGTCACAGCCGAGGGAGTCATTTTGTAATGCATTAGCGTTTTCATTAATCATTACTTTCCATTTTGTAATGTAACAAATTTCCATTACTCATTACATTACATTCATTTTGTCATTCTTAACTGGATCATTTTTCAATTGAGTCACTCTTTACCTGTTCAAGTGAAATTTTTAGACCTCATATGCATGAGGTTACATAAAAATGATTCAGATATACTATGATTCTATGATTATCTTATATATTCTCTGGGAGAAGTTGAAGCAAAAAAGCGACTTCAATATTCGAAGGCAAATAAGTAGACATTAATAAACCAATAAAAACTCGATAGAAAATATTTGCATCATTCCTTTGGCCCTACTATTTCTTTCGATCATGATAAATGTCTCAAAACTGAAAAATCAGTCTGATCGATTTGAAATGATATTGTATCGATTAGATCTGAAGTCAATTGCAATTTTTACGTGAAAAAATGAAATATTTTCGTTGGTAAATTTCGTTTTCCTGCAAAATGATCATTTCGGGAGAATCACCCACATACAGATGTGTATGATGAATGTATGTCGTACCGAAATCGACAATTTTCCATTGCAGTGGAGCACGAGAGCGTACATGACGTTGCCGGGTATATTTTTTTGGGTAAAGTCCTACTCGTTGACCGTCCGATATACATGATCTTTACATACAATACCCACATATATATATGCATACATACAGCGAGCGTCTCGTCCTGGAAAATAAAGTCTGAAGGACGAAAATATAATAGGAAGGGATTTTACGAGTGGCTCGACTGGTGAAAGCAGCTTTGTCGTCGTCGTCATTTGGGATGGAAGTGGATTGTAATATGGTAGGAAAAATTTGCATTGTAACCCCGTATCCACGTCTTTCATGCTGCTCTCTCTCCTATAACAATCTACCCGCATGACCCACAAGCTGTGAGCAGCTTCGAACGACACGAAAGTAGGAAGTCTCTTCAACCTCATCGCACTTGACCAACCACAAAATTGATGTCGTATTATTTTATTCTTGTAGCAGTGTCATTTGATATCGCAATAGATTTTTTGAGATTTACGAAATATGCATCATGAGACGATTAGTGCAGACTGGTTATAAGATTGGAGATTATTGCAGAGTTTGTAAATGTGACTTTGAGTCCAGCTGATTGACGTCTCCACGTCGATTATCAAATTTAGGAGGTTACACTCGAAAAACCTTTTTAGAGACGTCCTCACGACTGGAAAATAATTGACCCAATGGTATTTCGTCATCCTAGTTATTTGGAATGTCTTCCATTCAATTTTTTCAGACCTTCCGCTTAATTATTATTTTCATTTCCAAAATCTCATCACACATTTTTGTTTCCTTTTCGAATCGTCGCTCGGGCTAGAAAAAAACTGTGGCACGCTTTCGCAATGTTAATTCTCCAAAAAAGGTATTTTTTGTTTTTGTTTTTGTTGCCACATCAACATCAGTTGATGTGGTGACGGAATGAGTGAGTAAAAAAAAAGAATTGTAAAACTCTCGCAACGAAAAATTCGCCAATACAAGTCAGACGAAATAAAAATGTTATTACGTGAGTGAATTTGTGAAGCCCTGATAGATGAAGTTTTAAGAACTTCGTGGTATGACAATTATAGGGATATTTCCTCTGTGTGTTTCCATTTTCGATTTCAAACCGTTTTCGAATAGTTTTTTAACTATAAGTGTCCTCTGCCTTCGCTGCTGCTCCGGAAAATCAGAAATGGTTTCCCATTTCCCATTTGATGATGCGAAGGCTCATTAACAGAAGCTTTTTCATTAAGGGAAATTCATTCTCTATTTAAATCTCCCAGAAAGTAGTGGACCATACAATATATTTCCCAGAATATTAGTCATGGAAGTTGGCTAAAATGCATAAAATGAGTTTCATGGAGAGAGGTTACGTTTATTCTGCTGAAGGTCTCGACAAATTTTAATTGAAATCGCTACTATTTATGGGGGAATCGGGTCGGTAGGATGATGAAAGAGCATTGCAATGGAGTAATGGAAAGACAAGAGAATTTTGTACGAAAACGTGTTGCAAAAAGTTTGTGCTCGAAATGTTTTGCCAGCAAGCCCTACACGAGCCCTATTGCTTGTGAAAATGACTTTTCTATTTTTTTTTCTTCAATAATCCGGTCGCTCCGTCTAACAGAAACATCATTTTGGTGTTCGCGTTTAATATAGTAAAGATTTTAAAAACTATAAAATAAGTAATTTTTTATTGGCGGAAAAACTGCTTTAAGGGGCACCACCGTGACAGCTAAAAAATGATTTTTTTTTTCACTTTCTCAAAGTCTACATATTCGAGAATATGTAAAAGAAAATTCAAGTTGAAATATTGAAAATTGACCTAGTTACAGACGGTTTAGTGAAAGCAAGTGGCGCAACGATTTACGTATACCAAAACTTTCAATCGCGTTTTTCTTTAAACGCCTCACCCCGACGTGGCCAGAATCACTCTATAACTCTTGATACAAAAATAACTGTAGTTAACGGAGTAACTCTAGTTATGATTGTCCTATTTTTAATTTAAAAAACCAAAATGTCCCGTATTGCAGTAGCTATTGTTGTAGCCGTTTTTTTGTTTGAAATTTACTTGTTTTTCAGCTTCTGAATATAAGTAAAAATGTTGTCAGACACTTTTTTTGCACAGCTGCTATGTGATTTTTTTCCGTTCGAAAAAACGACTCCGTACAACGAGAATTACATGTATATAGATTATAAAACTTTTTTATTTTGATTTTCTGAACCAATCATTGTCAAGTCATCGATCCAGCCGTTGGACCACATTTTTTGTACAGAGGCTCTATTATACGTCAATAAAGTTGATAATTTTCCATTTTTTGAAATAAAAATTTACACGTCATAAGTTCTATGTATGCTCAATAACATACCTTTTTTTCCAAATTTTAAATAAAGAATCTAGTAGACAAAAAAAATCGGAAAAACGACCTTTTTCGGCCCGTCACAGTGATGTTCTTCCTTCAGGGGTGGCTTATACGACTTTAAAGTTATTCGGAATCATTCAATTTCCTCCGTTGGTCAAACATGTTTATTTTTATTTCAAGGTACAAATAAAGTACACTTACATCAGGGTGGCACAAATTTGAGCTCTATTTTTTCCCTTTTTCTCACCATCAAATTATCTTCTTTAATGGAAAAAAAAAATTGTCACTAAATCTGCGAGTCGTCAAAAAATATTTAGAGGTCGCTCAAGCCTCCCAAAAATTCAAATTTTCATTCAAAAGTTGATTTTTTGCGTTCACTTCTCACCCATGAATTTTACGCTTTATAATTTTTTAATTAACGTCGCAAAAGCTCTAGCCGGTCGATAAATATTGAGTGGTCGCGACTTTTTTTACTCTTCTTACTCATAAAATCGACGCATTTAAAAATTTTCCAAACAATTAATCGTTTTTCTTCAGAAACAGATTTTTCAAATTTACCTCACACTACTAACCCAAGAATTATAATCTTTGTCCTCGTAAAATAATTCTTTAAAGCTCTTGTCCGTAAACAAAATTATAGGTCCCCCGTTTTATCGGGGTAGAAGTATGAGGTAAATTAAAAAAAATCCGTTTCTAAAGAAAAAAAGGATTGATTGTTTTGAAAATTTTACAAAGTCTTAAATTGATGAGTGAGAAAAAAAAGGTCTTGAGCGACCACTAAATATTCATTGGCCGGCTAGAGCTTTCGCGAGCTTAATTAAAAAATATAAAGCGTCAAATTCACGCCTGAGAAGTGAACAAAAAAGATATATTCTTTAATGAAAATTCGAGTTTTTGGGAGGCTTGAACATCGTCTAAATATTTTTTGACCGCTCGCAGCTTTCGCCACAATTTTTTTCCCTTTCAAGTAGATAATTAGATGGTGAAAAAAAGGGGAGAAAAATAGAGCTCGAATTTGTGCCACCCTAACGTACGTACACGTAAAGTTGTTGCACATGATAAATACACTTTCGAAATACATTTTTAAAAAATGTATGTATTTATGTAGCTCAAACAAACTTTACACGCGTTTTTCTCGAAACAGCGTTTTTCGACGGCTTGTTGATAAAATCTTCGAAACTACTGAACCGATCCTTATGAAAATTTAACCACATATTCTTTACAACTTTACAACTATAGCGCATATCGAGGATTTTTTTAACTTTGATATTTACTATTTTTTGCCAAAAACGGTGAAAAAACACATTTTTTTTTGTTTTTTCGACAAACGTCCGCCATTTTGTTATTTTTCCATATATAAAAAATCGTTTTTTGTTTCGGATGATCCATCTCCGAGATTTCATCAACAGCGCAGACCTACAATTTTTTTAACTGCCATTTTGTCTATAAATAGTGACTTAAATAAATAAACACATTTTTAAAAATGTATTTTGAAAGTGTATTAATTAAATGTAACCACTTTTCAATATCAATATCTATAATATCAATATCTATAATCTATAATATAAACTTATCAAAAAAAAATCATGAAAATAGCCTTTTTTATCACCTAAAGTGAGAAGACCCCTTAAAAGAGTACTTCAAAAATTCATCTACGAACTAAGGAACCAAAACCAATACTTGCCTGACGATTGAGCGGTGTTGCGTTCGAGAGTCGACATTGTCAAAGGATCCGACTTGCATAGGGTTATAGTTACAAGAGTATACGTGACGGCGAGTACCAATAAAGGGACGATCAACAAAATGGCATCCAAAATCAAATTGTATCCTCTCTCGTATTCCCCATCACCTGGCCACGTTTCTCGACACTTCCTGTGACCTGGGGACAGTCAATTTGGATTCGCTCGTTCATATGACACAATATGTTGAAGTTCAGGTTTTCGGAAAAACGTGTTGTTCATTGGCGAATAACAAGCGGCGCGAAGTAGCGTAAAAACTCCATTTCCATGCAGTTTTTGGGTTTGATTGCATTCGTGTTTTATTTCCGGGTTCTTGGTGGAACAGCGATAACATTTTTCTAAATGGTAAGTTAGCCAGCAATATTGATGGTACACCAGAAGTGGGCGTGAGGTTAAGGGATCATGCCGGTGTAAAATTTTGAAAAAACCTATTTTTTTGCATTAGCCGATAGTATAGACGGTTATAAACATGGACCTGTCATCGCCGATTGAACCTAAGCAGACAATATGTAAGGTGCAGTAAAAACAAATCCATTATTTTTGCATGAAATTGAAGGCAAAAATAATGAATTTCTTTTTATTACACCTAATATATAAAAATTCCGCACTCGAAACTTTAAACGCGTTTTTCTCGAAATGTCGTTTTTCGAAACGGTGTACACTCTCAAAGGAAGAGTTTTCAAGCTATCCGTCTCAAATTTTGACACAACTTTTTGTTTTGAAATCTTCATATTTTTTCACGAAAAACTGTCGGGAAAATATGCTAAATTCGATACTTCTTTTCCAACCGCTGCCATTTTGTGAATTTTTATTTTTTTAAACCTCCATAGCAAGATAGCGACTTTCATACTGATCAATAATCTTTTTACAAGTTTTGTTTCAGATAATATTTACGGCCGCAACCGTGTACACCGTGAGGACACCTTTTTTCAAAGACATTTTTAATCGTTAAAAAAATGTAATTTTTTTAAATTAGAAAATTTATTTTTTGTTCTTCATGAGTGCTTTGATTTGACATAAAAAAATCAGACTGTTTAGCGTATTTTAACCATAAAAAAACGCGAAAAACAGCTATTTTCCGACCCGATACATTGTGATGATCCGTCAATTTATAGAATATGACATCCGAAAATATTTCGGCAGGGCAAGTTCGTGACCATATGGAGGAATTATTTTTTTAATAATACTTTATCCGCTCAACTGAATCAATTACAGCAGCGAAAATGTTGATCCAATGGTTTGGCTGTTTTTTAAACCCTTCACAAAATCCCAAATTAAATAATGTGAGTCAACCAGCCACAGATTCTTTGGAATAAAAATATCAAAAGCCTCAACGGGGATTGAACATTCATTTATACAAGACAAGCTAAATTTAAATTAAATACAATCATTAATTGAATATTTAGTTACGAGACAACTTTGGTTGAAATTTGTTCTATTATTTTTTCACACGTATATGTAAATTGTGTCATTACACTAGTGGAATTAATTATAGACAATTTTGAATTTTTTTATTTTTTTTTTTCAATTTCTTATTCATTGATCATTTTTACGTTATAATCACTTGTATTTTATATTCTTATCAAAGTAGGCTTATTAACGCGAATATTGAGTAGAAACATTATAGATTAAAATAAAAACCGTACAGTATCATTTTGGCGTAGCAGAATATACATTTTCTACGTAAATATCAAAAAAGCTAATTTCTATCAAAAGTGTCCAGAATTAATTATACTGGTGTACGTTTACTATTTTACAGAAATCAATAGTCCAGTTTATAATCGTTTGTATAATATACCTGCTCAACGAGGTATAGAAAATTGGCTTGCACTTTCAAAAGTTGATTAAAAAATGGCCCATCAACCTGTCATTATTACTACTAATTTAAAAGCAGAGTTTTTGGCATTCGATTTTTTGTCACACGAAACTTTCACGACTGAAAATGATATTCTAATAAATTATATTCTAATAGATGTTATTGTATATTATTTTCTCACTTACTCATAGTTGGTTTCTAATCAATGATTGTATAAATAATATAAATGTACAGGAACATTACTGCGTGTTCAAATACATTTTTACTACGGTGCGTTACTGTATGAGCGAGGATAAGAGGCACAGAATTTATCAAGCCATCAAGATATATATAGCCAGGCGTTGCTTACATGCATATTTGGATACGTGTATTTGAAGCGGGTGACGCCCTTTTCATGTAGCCAGGAGAGTTGCGATTTGATATTCCGGAAGGGTGAGACGTAAAAACCTCACTGCAACTAGATTGACCACAGAAAATATTATCCCCTTGATCTTGGCTGTCAAAAGTCTTTTGGATTGAATTTTGAGTCTGTATATGAATAAGAGTCCTGTGAATAGGAGTCCTAGGGTGAATATTTGAGGCCAATATTCATTCATGTGTCCCTCGTTAAGGCCTCACACCTAGTTGAAGTCTTTGAAAATATCGATTTTTGGTTTTTAACGGATTTTCAAAGTACAACATTTTTTAAATAATATCTGATAATTTCAAGTCGAGAAGTTAAAAATTGAGGCAGGTATAGACGCTTGAAGGTAGGTTCCACGAAGCGGCGAAATTTAAACGCGTCTTAATTTAAATGTTTCCAATTTTTACAAGCTTTATCACATATCCAAATTTCGTTTTTAACTCGTCGATCAAAAACTCTTTCGTTCAAGCGGTATCTGAACGAAAGCACTTTTTTTAAGGAGTTTTTTTTTATCATCGAAAATAGAGCGTTTTTCTCACCAAAAATTAATTCTCTCACTTTTGGCTGCGGCCATTTTTTTAAATCAATATTTTGTTAAATCCTTCGTTTAAGGGGGAATATACCTTTGTACATTTTTTTGCATTTTTTTTATTGGCTCGAAAGGTCCCTTAACTATCCAAAAATGTTGAATTAGAAGGACAATTGTATGTGGTCCAGGCATCGCCGATTAAAGGTAAACTCTAAACGCGTTTTTCTCGAAACTATGTTTTTAGACATGGGCGTATGCGTAGCGCCTCGAGTTTCCAATCGATTGACTGGAAATTTTAACTGTAGCTTCTTGACAACATTTTCTAGTCCAGTACGCAGAATTTTTTCGATAAGGTGAAATAAAAAATGTTATGATCGATATTCGACCGATTTTTCTTTTAAAATTTCTTTATATTAACCCCATTCTTTCAAAATCAATATTTTGAAAAACCCCTGCGTACTGGACTAGTTTTTTATATCTACTTTCAAAATATTTTTCGTTTTTTGTTCTAGCTTGAAAATTATGACCTGTGCGATCACGCCCGTAGAGGAATACTAAAAAAAAGGAGTTTTCTTTCATCGACTACTGCGCCGCCATTTTGTTACAAAATAATTAAAAAAAAAACAAATTTCTTTTACTTTCAGACTTGTACTAACAGCTATAAAAAACCGAATTTACAAATATTGTTTTGTTTTTCTTAAATAAATTGTCAAAAATGACTCTTGATTTTGCCCTTACAAATGTATATTCCCCCTCAAGCACCATATAATTTCACGCAATAACTAATTACGTTTGATTTTTTTTTCGGATGATTTATACACATTTTTCGATACAAAAATTGTAAAAGATACTTAAAATCATACTCTCCAATGCACAACAAAAAAATTGAACAATTGCAAACGTTTTCAAAAAAAAATAAATAAATAAATAAAATAAAATAACCAAAATGCCTGTTTTCCCGGCCACGAGCTAAGTCCAACCAGGAAGTTGAAAGTTTTGTTCGAGACGTCATACCGGAATGGTTGGTAAAATATTTTTGATTAATTTTTAAAAATCAATATTGTCCAGATGTTCCGTTTATTGATGATGTTATCTCTTTAAAATGTGGAGGCAGCTTAATCGTGCAGTTCTGTTCGATATTCCACCGGCAACAGCCACTGTTTTCGTTCGAAACAATTACTTACCCAAATTTGATTCGGCAACGGTTTCATTGAATCGACCGGACTGCGTTTACAGTGTATCGTATTTGACCGCAACCCGCGCTCCCGTGCTCGTAGAATTCGAGCTGCGTTCGTGTAATATATCGGCGCGAATGCAGAAACGGTTAACGTCGCAATTAAATGGACCAGGAAAAAAAAAGAAATTGCAAGCCTTCGGCAGCCAAAAATTTACTAAGAAAAAATTCAAATGTTATTACTTCAGTGAATCTTTCGAGCTCCGATAAACGAAGGTCCAAACGTTTCCGGTAATATCGTCTCTGCCAGTTTTGATTTTCATTTTAAACCATTTGCGAAAAGTTCCTATCAATGTTTGCTGCCATAATTGCTTCGTGGAAACTGAGAAACGATTTTGGGTTTCTCATTTTCTATTGCAAATTCCCACAGCAATAGGGGCTTCATTCCATGTTTATATAACTGAAATTGGCGTTACACAGAATGTCTTTCGTAGAGAGAGGATTACATGTGCTTCGCTACAGGTCCGGAGAATTTCAATCGAAATCATCATCATAGCCAAGTTTATTAGAAAAGTAAAATGATAAAAAAAGGTTGTAAAAAATGATTGTAAAAAATGATTGTAAAAAACGAAAGTTTATACGCAAAACAATTGCATAAAAATGTATATTAAATATATTTCGCCAACAAGCCCTACAGTTAGCCCTACAAAAGGTAATTTAGTTGCGCTCTGATCCTTTGATGTCGCAAGGTGTGGGTGGTGTCATTTGATTGCTACATTCCTACCGATGAGAAAAATTCCTCCGTCGTGAATACAAAGAATTGCATAATAAATTCGACGAATGAAAAACAATTTATGTTTTTCACCCTCTCCCTTTGTCTCTTCCCATTTGTTCCGACGTCTGCTCTTTTGTCATATTTATTTTAAAAATCTTGTACGGATGCCCTCATCGCTCAAGATCCAATTAGAGGAACTCGGGGTAAGATTAATCATAAGCCTAGCCACTAAACAGTGTGTGCGAGCACAGTGCACTCCCGTTGGAGTTTTGAAGGGTGGCGGTGAAGTGAGTGAGTGTGAAAGTATGAACTATGGTGGAAGCACGCGTCTCGAGTGAGAAAACAATATCGATGTTTTGACAAAACGATGTAATTTTCGATAAAGTTTAAAGGGAGGGTAGGGGTTTGGACTTTTGAAAAATCGTTTTTTTGTCTTTTCTTATAGTTAAACATTTCAAGAATATAATCCCAAAATTGTAAATCAATAAAAGCAAAACTCTCGAATTTATTGACTATTTAGTCCCGCTCCTCTAACACTGTAGCTCCGACTTCTCTAAACTTCAAACGCGTTTTTCTCGAAACCACTTTTTCAAAGTCCGTGTTTACTGCCATTTGAAAACTACATGACCGATTTATTTCAAACTTGGTACACACTTTCTACATATAAAATACCTCCCCCCCCAACGGTTAGTTTGAGATTTTTTTTTGATTTTGAGTTTGAGAACTTAGACGATTGGCTCATCAAATTGGTATTGAGAATGAAACCATTTTAATATGCGAAAGGTTAAGATGGGAAAAATAAAGGTTTAATTGAAAACCTATATTTTATGGTCCAAATCAGAAAAACTGATTTGTTTGCTTCCAAAATTAAAAGATTAATAAATGTTGATATGCTTAAAAAATAATTTAAGTTGACTGACTCATATATGTATTGTTTTTATTCGAACATGACCTTAGCGTTATAATCTTGCCCCGACTTCCCCTGCTTCCGAAGCGCACATTTCTAATGAACACTGCAAAATATTTGACATGATCATAAGAATTCTAGATGAATTATGCATCTCAGGGAAATCTGCGACCAGATTTTTCGTCATTGCGGATGTAATTCTTTCGACCTTTATTCTGTTCAGGAACGGGCAGGTCTTTGACAAATGTTGCCACCTTTTGACTACGAATCTACGAGGGTAATCCCAAGGGTAAGGTGTCCTATTTTTTTAGCACAACAAAGAAATTTTTATTGTCGATAATATTAACATCATTTTGAAGCTTGAGCATTTATTTATTTGTTTACATAATCGCTATTTTAGTCAATGGATTTTCGTAGGCGCTGTGGCAGTTTTTGTATGCCCATCCCAAACCAGCTCGCAGTCATGTCGTTCAGAAAGCGTTGATTCTTTCTTCGTAGTGAATTTCTGTACGACCAGCTGCAAACTCCCTACACCACGTGCCGACGTTTTTGACATTCATGCACGACTTGCCATGCACTTCTGTCAATTGGCGATAAATTTCAATCAGTTTAAGGGGCTACGTCTACCTAGATACCCGAAAAAAGTTTCCAAATTCCGGTTTTTTTTTCTGGGAAATTATTGGTGAGAAAGAAACGAATTTTTTTTAACACAACATTTCTTTATTATATACCCTGGTAAAAAAAGTATTGGTACACCTCTCACGAAACTGTTGTTAATTTGGTTTTATTATTTTGTTTACACCGGGTCGTTTGGACCCACTGATATTTTTCGTGTAAGTACGTATTTTTCAACGTATGCCCCACTTTGAACGAACGTTTGGCCATTTCATTTTCGTTTCCGTCAAAAAATAAATTTAGGGCTATAAAATATGGATCATTTACTACAAAAAACGTCTTTACAAAAAAAAAAACAAAAAATTCATATTTACCGGAATACAACGATTTGAAAAACGCCTTGGGTCAGATTGACCCAAGATGCACTTGTATGTTGACGGCGGAGGTGTGCACTCGAAGGGTTAATAAAGCATTTTATTTTTTTTTTTTTTGAAGGACAATTTGAAAAAGACGACCTGTGCAAATACTTTTTTTACCCACTGTATATTGAGAGCCTTTTTAAAAAATCACCAAAAAATACAGAAATACATGGCCGCCGGCAGATCATACTGTTTTCAAAGTCGGTGGACATGATGTCTCGAGAACCACTTGATGAATTGTTTCCAAATTTATAGGACATACGATGTGAAACATATTAAGGTCGTTGACGATCTCACATTTTAAAAACAAAGCTTCATTTTTTGAACTTACGTAAAAATGACGACCTTTTTCATAGATTTTGTATGTTCAATCTTCAACTCGTCGCCACTTTGTTCAAAAAAATGATTTTAAAAATCGACGATCGTCAACGACTCGTATTTATCGTTAACTTGAATAACCCGTTTGGTTTTTATATTTCAGATGGACCGTTCAAGCTGGAGAGTGTCCACCACCAAAAGTCGCGAAAAAAATTTCATCGCCTGCCGGTGGCCATGTTTTTGTTGTTGCCTGTATTTTTTGGTGATTTTTGTTAAAGGCTCTCAATAAATATACCTATTTGTTAAAACAATGCGGTTATTTTTTACCAGCTGTTTCCCAGAAAAAATCGGAATTTGGCAATTTTTTCGGACCTCTAGGTAAATGTCGTTCTTAGGACCTTACCTTTGGGATTACCCTCGCAGTTGCTTTTGTCTCTGCAGCTCTTTCCTCGAAGAAGCTATACGTCCCATATTTTAGGTTGTGTTTCCATACTCGTATACTTGAAGGTTCATCTTTATTGGGTAAGTATAGTTCTTGTGTGACAGGGTAAAAAACAAACTCCATTATCTTCGGACAGAAAGAAATGTGGGGACATGCTTGCTACAGCGTTTTTACACATGCATGCATCACCGCCAGCCAAGCATTTATTTTTCGCTATAGACGTAAGTACAGGCGTGTATCGAGTTGCGGAGTTCGGTTCGTAAAATGACACAGACACCTTACGTACTGATAGCTTAATGTATACGTTATGCTCACCGGTACTCGTGGGTATGAGCTCGCTGAGGCCGGCTATCGGCGACATAACGAGAAAACTGCACGACCATATCGCGACGATGAGTCGATAAGAATGCGACAGAGTCTGCCAGCGACGAGACCTCAACGGATGACATATGGCGTAGTATCTCTCCACGGAAATGGCAACCAGCGTCCATACGGACACCGAGACCGAGCAAGCTGCAATTTTAATGATAGCAAGGTCACTTTACATTCATACATATTTAGGAGGCATTATGCTAATTTTTTTCATTAATCCAGTCAATACTAGAACGCACTTCTGTCGGGGTGATAAGAAAGGTAACATTATGTCCATACGCATCAAGAACGCGTCACACTTCTTTTATTCCGATTATTCTGGTAAGAAGAATTTTTGATCGGGGAAGGAGCGAAATTATAAATCTTAGTGGGGACAAAAATATTGCTATTTTTGCATTGGGAATTTAAAGCTCTATGAGGAACTTTCGGTTTTGGTTTGTTTGGGTTTCACAATCGGTATGAAGATTGTTTAGGGTCATGTATCAGACGCTGTGAAATTTCAACCCGTCACTGCAATACCGTCACAACGGTATTGCAGAATTCGTAGTTTTTGGCTGCGAGCCGCCGCCAACTACCGCCAGATGTCGCACCAACCGTCTGCTACTCCCACTACAGCAAAGAGCGGAGGCCCAATAGGAAACCTTACTGCCCATTTCTCCCGCTAGAGGGGACATTGTATTATAACCTTAACAGAACATGATGTTTCGTGAGATTCACTTTGTGCACGTGTTTCTACGACTACTGTTGAATTTTCTTTCAACAATCCGTTCGTCGTGAATAATTGTGTGCCATGCATTAAGCGGAAAAAACAGATGGCAAAGTGTGTGAAAAAAATGTTGTCGGATTTACTTGAAATTTGGCATTTGTGCTTCTGGACACAATTAATGAAACACGTGTTTCAGCGATTTTAGGAATTCAACCCCTAAGGGGAGAAAGAGGGTGGCAAAGTGTGTATGTGAAATAAAAGAAATCTGGTCAGAAGATTTACTTGAAACTTAGTTTTAAAGCTCTTCAACATAATTAATAAAACACGTATTTTAGCGTTTTTCGAATTTCAACCCCTAAACGAAAGGGGGTGACAAAGTTTGTTTACTTTACAAATTTACTTGAAACTTTGTATTACTGCTCCCAGACATAATTAATGACATTTCAGCGTTTTTGGAAATTCAATCCTTAAGGGGAGAGAGGGTAGCAACGTTTGTTTGGTAAAATAAATATCTGTTCAGATTTACTTGAAACTTACAAGGAACACCCCTCAGGTGACACCTTTCGATTTTGTTGAAATTTGGATATGTTATAAAGCGCCGAAAAGTAAGCGATGCGTATTTTTTTTTATCGGCGGAAAAACGATTTTAAGGGCTGAAACGCATCCTAAAAAATGGGAATTTTTTTCGTTTTTCGTCGATAATGTTTTAACGGTACGAGATATTTAAAAAATTCAAATTCCAACAATGTTTATTTTGTTGTGCACTATACATTGGAGATGAGAACGATAAGGTTATCGAAGGAAAACGAAAAACACCCCTATTTTCGAGGGTTTGTTTCACTCCTTGAAACAGTTTTTCCGCCGATAAAAAAATACGTATCGCTTACTTTTCGGTGCTTTATAACATATTCAAATTTCAACAAAATCGAAGGGTGTCAACTGAGGGATGTTCCTTGTTAGTATTAATGCTCTTGAACACAATTCCACGTGTTCCTTAATGAAACATTTCAGGAGCACGTTGCATAGTGGAGCATTCAACACTTTCTTACGCGAGCGAAGCTGCGGGCGGAAATCTAGTTTTTTTTCCATAAAACCCTAAGCCAAAAGTTCTTGAAATGTGCATGAATTCGGTGTATCAGTTAGTAATTCACAATTCATCCTATGGTAGATACAATTTGTAAAGTTTTTTTTCTCCAAAATTTGAAAAAATGTCGACCGTCAGACTCTTTTTGCAACAATATCGCATTCCCACGATACATTTCGTCTCAATAACTTGTATCGTTTGGTCGAAATTGGGGTAAAAAATTTCGAAGTCGTCGGAGGGTGTGATAAATGGCCTTAAGGATGTATGGCAGCTACTGCAGAGTCGTTACAGAACTGATTATGCAATTTGCAAAAATCGCATTTAAAGACTAAATAAAATAATTGTAGTATTCATTGAAGCTAAAAAGGAGATTTACCACAGCTCAAAGTAAAACATGCGGTACAGAAAGAAGAATTTTCAATTTTTAACTGCAAATTTAGTTGCTGATTTGATGTACGTTTTCCCTGACGTTGTCGTGGTTACGACATACGAGCTAAAGAAATACGAAAACGGTCCCATTTAACTCGAAATATCTCGCAAAATATATGGGCACATGTCGATTTTTTTAACGTATCATGTATATTACAACGATACCGCACAAAAGTTTTTTTTACAAAAGAGTACTCCGGAAATACCTTTTTTGCCAATGTAAAGGGAATTTTGGACGTACAGTCCTATGTTCCCCGTGTTAAATGACCCAACTTTGAATTCGTTTATATCAGCATTCACGTGGGCAAATTTTGTTTTTTTATTCTCAAAAAGTTCTCGATATTTTCCTTTACAATATCAGTGAGTTTCAATTCGAACAGTAGTAAATAACTTAGTTGCCATACATCCTTAAGGGGTTAGCCCCACTTACGATTTTGAAAAAATCGATTTTATTTTATTGCACTTTTTGAAGTGCAATTTGAAGTGCATTTTTTTTTTGATGCCCGGAATAGATGACTCTATGTAAGTTTACAAAAAAAATATTTTCTTCGTGTAAACTGAAATTGAAACTTTAAACGTGTTTTTCTCAAAATGGCATTTCTGAAGTCGGTGACCAATATTACTCGAACACTAATGAACCGATCTTCTTGAAATTTTGCAGGCTTATTTAATACATAAAAATGTAGTCTTCAATCGTTCGATTTCTTTTTCGAAAAAAATGGCCGTTTTATAGCCAAAAAACGGCCGTTTTTTTTCGTTAAAATCGAACCATTAACTTTGACTGTCCGCCATTTTGTGAAAAATGAATATTTTTTAAAATCCTTCGATTAAAGACTAGTTTATACTTATATTTGACTAAATCCATCCGCATTTTTTTTCAGATGATCCACTTCGCCGCAATGTTGGTCACCGCAAACCGTGTATATAAAAACATTATTTCATTGACGGCCATTTGCCACTAAACAATGTAATATTTTTCAATAAAAAAATTACTGAAAGTTCTTCAAGATGTGTTCTTTAAGATGGTATATTGATCGATTAAAAAAGTTTTGTAGTTTTCTTTAAAAAAATTCATGAAAAAGGCCTTTTTTTGCGCTACAAGTGGGGGTAACGCCTTAAGAAGTTTAAGCTTCTGTCCGACTATTTCATCAATAAAATTTAACGTTTTCAAAAGTGTACGTGTTTACATAGACAAGATAGGCAAAATATCGAATATATATTCATGTCAGATAAATTCGATCAAATTTTACATCTAGTCGGACGCCGTGAATTTTCCGATAATTCGCACAGCCCGCTATCCTATCATCATAGTAATATAATGAATCTCGACAACTCGCTAGTTCCGGCAAAGAAACCTACAACTGTTTTCACCATGCCCGCCTATCTCCAAAGTTCCAAATCAAAACCGCGAGATTGTGAAAAACTGAATCATTTTTAAAAAATCGATGACTATATTTTGCGATACGAAAAAAGGTTAGAGGGCTAGAAAGAACGTTGGAGAAGATGGTCTACATTTTTAAAATCAGAACCTCTCGGGATTTAAATGGCAAATAATGAGCAAGCAATTTGAAGACTTAAAACTGGAAACAAGCCCTTTGCTTGCTGTACTTTCGGATAAACATGGACGATACTGAGCAAAATGATATCAATGAACAAACCCATGAATAAACCCAAACAAGTAGATATATTAGCACGTTTTTTTCCTGCAATGTGATGGATATTACAATAGCGTTGTAACAGGAGCCTTCAAGTGACCAAGTTCTTTACTTCTAACATTGATGACATCGGATCAAGATCCTATTACATCATTTCTCAGGCGTCGTATTGCTCGCCTATCATTCCTACCACAGATCGTACAGTCTATTCAGCCCGATGCGGACGGAGTGGCTTTTTTTTCTTTTCATTTCTTCTCGACCGTACCTCGCGTCGATATCGAAACCACGATTAATAATGATAACAATTTTATGGTAGTTTATTATCTCTCATCTCGCCTATACACGGTTTTTCTGATTCCTTTCATTCCTCTCGACCCTTTTGATCCTGTGACAAATTGCGCCGAGCTCGTACCGCAAATATTTTCCTTTGTGGAAAGAAGAGTAGAACTGGCGTGAAAAAAGTTTCGTTTGCAAGGAACAAGCAACGTTAGCCCTTGTTAGAGACTCCTCCCGGTCGCGACGCCGTTTTTTCTTCTTCACAGTCCTTCGCTTTAATTTCATCATCGTAGAGGGTAGAAAAAAAGGGGCGACGAAAACGAAGATTACTCAAGCGTTTCACGAGGTACCAATTATAAAATGGAAGCTCGACACTGAAGAAAGACAACGGAAACTGTTATATTGTACGAAATTTTGTCCATTTAATGAGATCCACGAATTTGTTGCGCTGAAATATTTCGACGAGCATCACTATTCAGACAAATGGAGAAGTTTTTGGACTCTACTGGAAATACTTTTGCGAAGATAAATTTATTTTCTACAAGCTTTTATTTTGCTTGACTTGGTGAGAGATGCAAAACGGAAAATCTATATTTCATCCACTTCCCGACTACTTAGAGTTCTGGAATTTTCCGAATATGCATCAAAGAGGTGACAATGCATGATTCAACTTTTAAAAAAATATAAAAATAAAAAAAATAACTTGACTTTCTGTGAGATGTAAAACGAAACATCGACATTTCACCCCCTTCCTGACCACTTAGAGCTCTGAAATTTTGCAAACAAAAATCCAAGAGGTGACGATGCATGATTCAACTTTTAAAAGAATTTGATAAAAATAACTTGACTTTCTGTGAGATGCAAAACGAAACATCGATATTTCACCCACTTTCCGACTACTTAGAGTCCTGACATTTTGCAAGCGAACATCCAAGAGGTGACAATGCATGATTCAACTTTTAAAAAATGAAACAATAACTTGACCTTCCGTTAGATGCAAAACGGAAAGTCGATATGTCAGCCACTTCCCGACGATTTACAGTTCTGAAATTTTGCAAATATGCATCCAAGAGGTGACAGTGCATGATTCAACTTAAAAAAAAATAGTAAAAATAACATGACTTCCTGTGAGATGCAAAACGGAACATCGATATTTCACCCCCTTCCCGACTACTTAGAGCTCTGAAATTTTGCAAACAAAAATCGAAGAGGTGACAATGCATGATTCAACTTAAAAAAAAAATGAAACAATAACTTGACCTTCCGTTAGATGCAAAACGGAAAGTCGATATGTCAGCCACTTCCCGACTACTTAAAGTTCTGAAATTTTGCAAATATGCATCCAAGAGGTGACGATGCATGATTCAACTTGAAAAAAATTCAATTAAAATAACTTGACTTTCTGTGAGATGCAAAACGGAACATCGACATTTTACCCCCTTCTCGACTACTCAGAGCTCTGAAATTTTGCAAACAAAAATCCAAGAGGTGACAGTGCATGATTCAACTTAAAAAAAAAATTAGTAAAAATAACTTGACTTTCCGTGAGATGCAAAACGGAACATCGATATTTCACCCACTTTCCGACTACTCAGAGCTCTGAAATTTTGCAAACAAAAATCCAAGAGGTGACAATGCATGATTCAACTTGAAAAAAAAATTAGTAAAAATAACTTGACTTTCTGTGAGATGCAAAACGGAAAATCGATATTTCACCCACTTCCCGACTACTTAGAGTTCTGAAATTTTGCAAACATACATCTAAGAGGTGAAATGCATGATTCAATTAAAAAAAAATACATCCACAAAATATTCAGCTTATCATGTAAAATTAGCGATATCTAAACGTCCATATAAAATCTCACTAACACATACAAACAAATTCGTAGCCGACTGTGTTTAATATGAAACGTTTATATGCAGCAATTAGTCTTAAGTTCAATCCCAATTACACTCTTTGTTATTCTTTACAAGCATTCCATGTTCCTAATGTACAAACTCGTAAACTATACATATAATAAACTAAAGACTAAAATGTAGAAAATAATTTAAGTGTAAAAAAATATTTAAAGAACAAGCTTTCATTTGATGTCACTAAAAAGCAGAATATAATTTTTTTCACCAAGTCACCTATATGTGACTATAAATGAAAGGTTGAGGCGTTCAAAATTTAGGCATATATTCTTTAATTTACATAAATCCTTGAACGTATCAACTGCATTTAATTTACTGTAAAACAACCTTAGATTTTTTTAATAAAAATCCTGAAACTAAGTACAAACGTGTGATAATAATGTATCTAATTACTACTGTGCCATATTAAATACGGTTAATAGCGTCATACGGGTGACTTTGTAAAAAAAATATTTTCTACTTTTTAGTACATTAAATAGAAGCTTGTTTTTTTTATATATTTTTTTTACATATAAATGTTTCCCGTTCAATTTACATGAATTAGTCGTTCTTCCACATACCCAACGGTACTTAGAAAATGTACTCGATGGATGTACCAAACGTATACGTATATATATGTCTGTTAGATTCAATTGGTATTTTTTACTGATTTATTTTCGGATCGAATTAATAACGTTCCACGACTTTGGCATGCCGATTTCTGTGATTAAGGATAGATAAGAAAATCTACGAAGAAATGAGAAAGAATGACACGATGAATCAATCGGATATTCCAATCTGATTGTTCCGCACCTTCTTTCGCATCTCCTCGTGTCAAGGATAATAAAAAAAGTTCCCATCAACCCTGTTCCATCGACGCTGCTCTTTATCTATTTTTTTTGCTGTATATTTCTTGCTTTTCAATCGCACGCGATAGACCGGTCACGCAATTGGGTAGGGAAAAAACTGAGCGAGGAGACACGGCCTGGAATAGTCAGTGGATTGCAGTAATAGTATTCTTCCAATTACCGTTGTATACTGACGAATATAAATGAACAAATCTGGGTATTAAAAAACCTTGAATTGTTGGATATATTCGATATGACTATTTATGCATTTATTGGTTTTATATTCATCTTTATTTACTCTATGTTTAACGGGCTATTTATTCGATAATATCACCTTTTAGCTATATCCCCTAAAAATGTCATTAAATTATTACTAAAATAATATGAGCTGCAGCTTCTAACAGTCTGCCGAGCGAGCGGCAACAGTTCCATACTTAAAATTTAAAGGGGCTATACCAGCGTGACACTTTAAAAAAATCGATTTTTTTTTGCCTTTTTCGACACTTTATACTTTCAAGAATATCATTATCATTTATTTCATTTATATCAATATCATTTTATCTTCCAAAAATCGATAGTTAAATCTTTCAACGCGTTTTTCTCGAAATGAGATTTTACAAATTTGCTGACGTAACTCAAAGAGAAATTATCCGATTGACTTGAAATTTGAACTGAGTACTCTTGAATATATTTACTCTACAATGACGTAGGATATTTTTTATTGGATGAAAATTGACGATTTGGCATTGAAAAAAACGACCATTCTATTGGCAAGAAAACAGACTTTTTTTTTATAACTACGCCATTTTGTTAGATTTTGATATTTTTCGACAATTCTACGTCATTGTACAGGAATCATGTCAGCAGTGGAGGAACTTTTCTTTGGCGCCTCCGAAGGCAGCGCATAAGTCGCTTGGATCTCGATATTGTTCTGTGAAAAAATTATGAAATATAGGTCAAATATAGCCAAAAATGTTCTTCATTTTCCGAAACATTTAATTGAATACTTTTCTTCCAAAAAATTCCCGAAAATCACCCAAATTTTCAGCGTTCGCACTGGCCCCTTAAACGCGTTTTTCTGAAAACATTGTTTTCAAAGTCGGTGGACATGATATCTCGAGAACCACTCGATGGATTGTTTCCAAATTTACAGCATATACGATGAGAAACATTTAAAGGTCGTTCATGATCTCACTTTTTCCAAATCGATCTCTACTTTTTAATAATTACGTAAAAATGACGATTTTTTTATAGATTGTGTATGCTCGAGTTACAATTCGTCGCCACGTTGTTAAAAAAAAAACATTTCAAAAATCGACGATCGTCAACGACTCGCATTTATTGTTAACTTAGACAACCCGTTTGGTTTATAGATTTCGATGAACCGTTTAAGCTGGAGAGTGTCCACCGCCAAACATCGCGAAAAAAAAGTCACCACCTGCCGGCGGCTATGCTTTTGTTGTTTTTCTGTACTTTTTGGTGATTTTTTAAGGCTCTCAATATATGTACCTTTGTGTTTGAAAAGTGCGTTTCTTATTCACCAATCGCTTCCCAGAAAAAAATCGGAATTTGGCCATTTTTCGGGCCTCTCTAGATGTAGCTTTATAATTTTTTCTTTCAACGTAAATCTTTTCTTCGTACGTTGATTTCGTAATTAAGGAGAGATATACACCTAGATAGTCGAAAAAAACGATTTAGAAGCTATGAACATTCCGTCGACCGTAGAAGACCCACACTATGGGCCTGGTATCGATGATTCCATGTAAGTTGACAAATTTCATGATTTATTCGTTCCCAAATTTTCAAACGCATTTTTCTCAAAACCATGTTTTTCAAATCGGTGCCCAAAATTTCTCGAAAACCAATGAACCGATTGCCTTGAGGTTTTTTGAGGTTATTCTATACAGAATTATCTAGTACTTGTCATAGGATTTTTTTTCCGTTACTTAGTTTTTGTTTTATAGGCAAAATAATAACTAATTTTTGGCCCAAAAATCACTATTTATGTTCAAACGTCCGCCATTTTGTCATAAATCGATATTTTCAAAATCGGCTATGACAAGTACTAGATTATAGTATCTAATTTAATAATCTTTTTGGTTTTTTTTTTCAGATGATTTTTGAAGAAACGCCAGTGGGTACCGTATACGGAGATTTTTTTACGACGCTCCAAGGATCATACAATATCCTTGTATATTTTTGATATTTTTAAATAAAGAAAATTAAACATATTTTTGAATGTATATACTTTTAGACAATTACAACCCCAATCCGAAATTTCAAATAGGTTTTCTTGAGAAAATTCACAAAAATGACCTTTTTCCGGCTCCTAGGTGTATATCTCCCCTCAATTCATTTTTCTTCGAATTCGAATGCTCGTTTGGGTAGAACAAGTGTAGTTCAGAAGCAGACAAACTACGAAGAATTCATTTTCCTTTGCGTCGTACTAGCTGTACAGTGAGATCGGATTTTTTCCCCCATTTCAGATGGAACAGCGGGAATATTACACTGTACCCGATCTGTGTACAGTTGATTTATCAGAGCAACGTGGTTCGAAGCGTAATTCGAAATTGTAGATATCTAATCCGGTCGTCGATCGTCTCTCATTCCACGCTTCTCGTTGATTGCTTCGATCCGCACTGAACCATAAGCCCGTCTTGTTCTCCTCCATGCACTATCGACGTCCAACAAAAAAACCGAACAAATTCTATTCCCCACGCCGCTACCGAGACCAACCCGTGCCTTGTATGCAGCCAACTATACGCGACGTGTACTCTTCGATTTTTTTTCGGAGATTATCGTCATGCGATAATAAAAAGTCGCCATGCAAAAACGTATTCCACCAATGTATGCTACGGTGAAATGAAGCACGGAGCAGCTGTTCGCGATTGGTAAAAATCCCGTGGCCTAATTATCTTCCGAACCGTTCACAGTCTGCGCAAACGAGAACTGTCATTTTCCCTTCGTCTATCAACGAAGCGGAAGTTATGTCACTTTTTTTTCGAACACTATTTTTTCTCGAAGGAGAATAAAGAATGCACTGGTTAACCTTTTTTGATGTTTTTCTGTGTGTTTTTTTATCGTCTTGAGTGCTCCATAGTTTGTAGGTAAATTGAACGCACTTATCGCGAAGAAAAAAATGTCTAATGGTAACGATAATAGTCAGGTTGTGTTTGGAGTGGATAATACCGCATATTATGGCCTGCGGTCCCTGGACACTGCTGCATCATGCTCGCAAGGTGTGGACCGATGAGTCATTAATTATGCTTGCTCGAGAACGACTTTTGCTCGGTAACGCCTTTTAATATTCTCCCAAACGATGGTTATTCATATTTACAACTTTTCACCGTTTAGCAAATCCGTACTGCGTGTGATTTCATTTTCAAAAGCCAACCTGGGTTCATCATAGAACAATCTAAATTAAGGGGGTTTCTCTCTCTGGAAACTTCAAAAAATCGTGTTTTGCATATTGTTGTAGTGTGAACTTTTACAAATATTTTAAGACCAACGGGACCCTGAAATTATAAGAATTGACGAAGTTACAACTATTTTAGTGGAACAGTCGGGTTAAGGGGTTACCCCCACTTGCGATTTTGAAAAAATCGATTTTTTTTTATTGCATTTTTTGAAGTATAAGTATCTGAGAATGATAGATGACTCTATGTAAGTTTACAAAAAAATATATTTTCTTCGTGTAAACTGAAATTGAAACTTTAAACGCGTTTTCCTCAAAATGGCATTTCTGAAGTCGGTGGCCAAGATTACTCGAACACTAATGAACCGATCTTCTTGAAATTTTGCAGGCTTATTTAATACATAAAAATGTAGTCTTTAATCGTTCGATTTTTTTTTTCGAAAAAAAAAAAATGGCCGTTTTATAGCCAAAAAACGGCCGTTTTTTTTCGTTAAAATCGAACCATTAACTTTGACTGTCCGCCATTTTGTGAAAAATGAATATTTTTTAAAATCCTTCGATTAAAGACTAGTTTGTACTTATATTTGACTAAATCCATCCGCATTTTTTTTCAGATGATCCACTTCGCCGCAATGTTGGTCACCGCAAACCGTGCATATAAAAACATTATTTCATTGACGGCCATTTGCCACTAAACAATGTAATATTTTTCAATAAAAAAATTACTGAAAGTTCTTCAAGATGTGTTCTTTAAGATGGTATATTGATCGATTAAAAAAGTTTTGTAGTTTTCTTTAAAAAAATTCATGAAAAAGGCCTTTTTTGCGCTACAAGTGGGGGTAACGCCTTAAGGATGCTTGGCGTGTAACGAAAGTGGACATCAAAGTACAAGTACACTCAAAAGAGGCCCGAACTGCACGCAGATTGCATAGATTAGGTGTGTAACACGATCTCGATGATGAGGAAGGACACTTATATGGTGGCGGAATCGCTGACTAGCGGTAAGACGACAATATTTCACAAGATCGTGTAAAATATGTACCAAAACTTTGAACGCGATTATCTCGAAACTACATATCTTGACGGGGCGGGATTGATATCTTGAGTCACTCGAACACTATTGACTTGAATTTGCACAGTTAGCGTTCAAACAGTGGTCATTTTCGGTTCACGATCGCATTTTTTAATTGGATGAACCATTTGTTAATAACAATGACTTCAGCATGCTGTTTTTCAAGAGAAACATGAGGTTTCCTTTGGAGCAGCTGTCATTTTTCGTATTTTGGGAAATTTCGAAAAGTGGATAGTGATCCCATAGCCAGTTGGATATATTTGAAGAATTTTTTTTTGTTTTCGTTTCAGATTACATTTGAGCCTGGTGGAGATCCCGCCGTTTCGGGCCTCGCTGCTGGAGGACTGCAACGCCAACTGCAGCACCACGAACACCTTGAACGATTTTGTTACGAAAAAATTACATTGTAACCACAAACGTGTGTACAACATGCTGGGAAAAAATTAATTTATTTCAACCAATGGCTTGCTAGAAAAACTTAATCATTCTGACCCTTCAAATTGGGCTTCCAGAGAGCGATACCCCGTTTTCGGCTCGAGAGAAATTCTCGCGAATTTTTCTGGGATAACGTGTGCAGGTCATGCATTTTTTTACATCGAAGAGGATCTTTTACAATTTTTGAGTATATTTTTTACATCAAAGAGTTTTGAGTATCTTTTACAATTTTTATATTGAAGAATATTCATAAATGTGGAAGATACAATGATTGGTGCAGATTGATGTTCGAAAAATGTCCTTCGTCGTGAGCACTGATACTTGGAAACAAATCATCCGAAATAATAAAATCAAGCGTATTTAATTTTTGCATGAAATTATCTGGCGCTTGGGCCAAGGATTTAATAAAAATGTTGATGTTTGAAAAAATGGTTGCATTTTAAAGTGGAAGTATCAATTTTCTGTGAAAAAACGCTCTATTTTTCGTTGATAAAAAAAATATTCATCGAAAAAAAGATTCCTCCGTTCACGCACTGCTTTTTGTTATGTATAAGAGGCTAGTAAAATTTGAGGTTCATCGGTGCACTGACTTTTGAGCTATCGTGGTCACTGTTCTTAAAAAAATCATTTTGAGGAAAACGTCGCAGGTTCGCGAAACCTACCTATAAATGCCCATAACTCCCTCAATTTCAAACGGATTAACTTGAAATTTCAAGGGAATATTTTTGAAATATTTGATTTTGAGAAATCGTCGAAAACGAAAAATCGATATTTTTCAACATTTCAACTACGTATAAACCCTCAACCCTTCGTTGACACACTTATATTTGGCCACGATTTTGACACACTGGGTCAATTTGACCCGGATAGAACTCCATCCACCCGCCATTAGCAACCCTTTGGTCGGTTATTTAAAAAAAAATCAGTGTTACCCTTTAAACATTTATTAATATGTCTACATAATTAAAATTCGGAAAACATTAAATTAATTGGCTGTAAAAAATTGTTGAAAATGTTCAATTCTGAAAAGGTGAGAATTTTATTTAAAGTTCAACGTAGGGTTAAAATAGCGAGATAAAATTGCTCAAACCCACGCGATCTACAATAAACAATTACATTGCTCAAATCGAGAGATTTATATAAATAGAAAAGTAATTGTCGTAAAATTGGATCTGGTGTGAGAGCCACGATTTATTTACAAAAACCCTTGTTAACATTCTTACAATGAGCTGTGAGGATTCTTCTCCATTCCGTGGCGAGTGTACCAACGCACTCGTATCGAACGAGCGCCTGATGAGATTACGGAAAATGCTTCGACGTCAAGAGAAACAACAATACCGAGTGCACCGCGAGCCAGCGATTCCTGAACGAAGTACAAGAAGGATTCCACGCTAAATTACAAATTTATTTCATTACGTTCATGAATGTGCCACAACAATCGATCCGGAATCGCAGCACGTGCGTTTACCGTGCGGTGAATAAATGGGGACTTTGCTAAGCGGATCGTTGAAGATAATTGCGATAAATGGAAAGAAAGAACCGATCTGAGGATTAAAAAAGAATAATTCGATTGGAGAAACTCTTCTACTATTTCACATTCCGTCTATGCGAATCTGGTTCAATCTGATGTCCAATGCCAAATAAAAATAGTATAGTTATGCGTACGCAATTAACGAACTTTATATTGCAAAATGATTGTCGAACCCCGTTGAATGGCTTGGCATGTTCGAATATTCACAACGTCTCGGCAGGAAAGGTTGCGAGGTCGATATCTCCAATTTCGATGAAATTTGGAATGCTTGTTGAATGGGTGAAAATAGGCGACACGTATTTTTTTTATATTTGCGGAACGCGATTTTTTAGGGGAGAAACGCACCCTCGAAAATAGGGGTGTTTTCTATCTATAATTCTCGTAATTCTTGACTGACAAGGAACTTTGGTGTCCTCCTTAGATTTTGTTGAAACTTTTTTTTGTGGCAGAGTATCAAAAACTAAGGGATACGTATTTTTTTATCGGTGGAAAAACGGTTTTGAGGAGTGAAACACACCCTAAAAATGGGGATGTTTTTCGTCGATAACGTTTTAACGGTACGAGATATTGAAAAATTTCAATTTGCAACAATGTTTATTTTTTTTCTGTAGTATACATTGGAGATGGGAACGATAACGTTATTGAGGAAAAACGAAAGATACCCCTATTGTCGAGGGTGCGTTTCACCCCTTAAAACCGTTTTTCCGCCGATAAAAAAATACGTGTCTCTTAGTTTTTGATACTCTTCCACATAAAAAAGTTTCAAGAAAATCGGAGGAGGACACCAAAGTGATGTTCCTTGTGAACCAAATAAACCAATAAACTTTTCAATTGTACATTTTTCTTCTGGGTAAATTAAGAAACAGCTGAAAAAATCGTGAAATTATAACTTTTCTTAGGTTTAAAAAAAAATGTGTTAAAAAACACTTTAACGTGCTATAAAAAAAATTTTTAAACACTTTTTCAACGATTCTTTAAATTAACTTTGATGAGATTTTTATACTGAAGTAAATAAACTTTGGTTTGATTCGATAGGTCGTTTAGTTTTTTTGCTACCACGTTCGCCAATATGGAAAAAGCGTAAAAATGAACACCGGAGAAAACACGCTTCAAAGTTTTCAATAGTAGGAAATATCAATATGACATATCAACCGCTGCTCTGCTTTTGGCCTTGCATCTTCGAAAATATTTACAATTGGTCTCTGTAGCTTTGTAAATATATTCTTGGATGCTTTATCTATCGATCCAAGCAATTAACAAAAAAAAACGATTTTTCGGACCTTTTAATTCAGGCTCCGCCTTAAGGCCATGTGCCACATGCCTCCGACCGCATCGAAATTTTGAAATGGGAATTCTCCCAAACGGATCAACCAATTGGATTGAAATTTGTTGTGTGCATGCAGGATGCTTGCTCCGAGAGCATGATTCGCAAAATTTTCCAAAATTTCGAAAAAAAATTTGCAGTTTGTGGTTACCATGCGAAAAACTGTGAATTATTAACCATTGCATCGCATTTTCGTTAATTTGGCGCGAATCATGCTCTCGACAGTGAAAGAGCACACATTTTGAGCTTCGTTTCACCTGTTTTCATGAACAAATGGCGGAGAAAAAGCATTTTGAAATTTTTACATCAATTTAGCAAAAATGTACCAACAAAGCTCAAAATATCATGTACCGGAGCGAGCGTTCAGTGCATCCGTTTTCTCACTGGCGGCGCGCAGCTCGCTTCGTCCTGTGTTTACCGACCGCGCTCGCCTCCTCCCGGAACAATTTATTTTTTGACAGGTCGAAAGCCGGAGCCATAACCTCCGGCCATAACCTCGAACATTCGTTCGAAATATATTTCATACGATGTGTGTGATAGAATGTAAATAGTGTGTGTGATCGAGTGAAGTTTGTTTTCGTCGCGTTTTGGTGAGTTTTTTTTGCTGTGAAGAACGCATCAGGACGCCGGCACACCACCGACGACAAAGAAATAATCTACGAGAAAACCGCAGCGGCCGATTACATGAAGAAGATCGAGGAACACAGTGACAGCGAGAAGTCGAAGGAGAAAACACCGGAAGTCAAGGTACGTACGTGCTATAACCTCAATTTACGTTCTTTGCAATTTGCCACGATCTTCCCTCGCATTGTTTTCTCGCTCGCCGATGTGTCAAACAGCCAACGGCTCCGGTGCAAAAAACTCAAGCTTATTTGCTCTTCGCAGAAATACCTCGGTATTTATTCGTGAAAAAATCGCAGATAGCATATTTTTCGATGATCCGTAGCCATTTCCATTACCCCTCGAAATCCTCGATTTCCTGATCAGTGTGCGACCAAAATTATGCACGAAAGTTCAACACCCTTTGCCTACGAACGCAAAACTGTCACATCTCAAACACGGATTATTTGTGGACCTTTGGCGATTCCTCGATAGCTTCACCCTGATGACCGAGAGTACTATTGGTATGATGTACAAAGATAGAAGACCCTCGGTGAACCTGTACGGTAGTACACCACTACACGCAAATGTATGTGTTACTAGCATGGTACTGGTACACTGTGCAATAGTAAAATATACCGGTTCCGTATCCTCACCATACTAAACTGGTACCGATAACGTACGCATACACATGGTAGGTACGGTACCTGGGCTATCATGTAGAAAACAGAACTAATGTAGCATCGATTTACCATCTAGATGGACCATCGGATTTATCCAGGGCATCAAGTACGTACTGCCGAGGATGAGAAACCGCATCAATTGTTGCGGCCACAGTATACAGTTCCAGTATCCGCCCGGATATCACCGCTGTCTCCAATCTCTGCGAGAGCACCAGCGAGGCTGACCTCAAGGAACTTGTTGAACCCTTCGGCTTCGCTCAGAAACAATATCTCACCATGGATCGCACCACCAATCTATGCAAGGTCTTTCGCTTACGTATGTACGTTTCAAAACAAAGGGCGAGGACGCAACGTCCTTCTTGCATCTCAATGTTTACGGCTACCATCATCTCATACTCAGAGTCGCCGGGTCCAAACCTCCAGGGCAACAGAATTGAATGGTCAATGGTTGAACGCGTTAAGGTAGAACAAGCGTGCACTCTCGATTTTTATAAATTTTGTTCAAATTTTAACCAGACATTATTCGTATCATTATGCATGTTTCAGTGAAATGGCAGGTCAGTCGAATATTTAGATTCGGAGATAATGGATTTTGAAATTGTAACTTTTAACACTCTAGGGTCTGTATTGAAATTTAGACAGAGTAATTTTCCGTGAAAAATATTTGTCCTCTATGAGAAGACACAATGCAATAACATAAACAATATGAAATATTAATGTTTAGAACGCAAATCTTTTTCTTCACGTTAAATGTGTTTAACTTTAGGAACACAATAATTATCTTTTTTATCGAAATATTGAACAATGCTGTTCTGCGGTGTTGCATAATGTCTTCTTATTATAGGGGATAAATATTTTTTACCGAGAGTTATTCTGTCGTTACTGAACGTCTTTAGAAAAACTGAATAGTGAAGACAATTCAAACTTTTCCACTCGTTCCCTAACTAGTTTGTTATATAATCATATTTTTTTTTTTTCAAAATCCATAAACACAATAGAATGGTACGCCGAATTATGTGACCTGACTTTCGGCCTATGCAGACCCTGCAGTGTTAAAAGTTGCAATTAAAAAATCCATTATCTCCCAATCTAAATAGTCAACTGTTCTGAAATTTCACTCAAACTTGCATAATAATATGAACAATGTCTGGTTTAAATTTGAACAAAATCGATAGAAATCAAGAGCGCACGCTCGTTTTACCATAAGAGCTTACACCACTGTAAACGTCCAAAATTGAGTGATATTTCGCGATTTTTTTTTGTAGAAGGAGGAATAAGAGAATATTAATATTCAAGGATGTTATTAGCCATATCTTTCAAGTGAACAAAATGAAATTTATATTAAACAATTATGCCAAAAGGTGACGCTGGAGCCATTCTGGCGAGGCATGTTGAATTTGAGACGCTCTGCGGCACGCAGTATAGCTGACGCAAATTTGATTTTAGAATAAAATTTTAAAAAATCTATTAATTTACACGAGTATAGCTAGAGAAATACGTAGAGAATTGTGAAAATATTAATTTTTGTGTAATTGGCAAGCATTAAACTAAAAACTTAATTTTCGACAGAAAAAAAGGACAATCATTCGGTAATAACTAATGTTATAACTAACTCATACAAAAGCCCGTACTTATTTCTCTTCGGAATGTTATTTTAAACATGTACCCAAAATTGAGAGTGAAAATGATGAAAATTGTTGGAGCTATGCTGCGTGCCGTTTTGAAAATTGTGTTTCGAGAAAAACGGTCGATGTCTCGCACACGGGTCAGCCACTGCCACCGCAGACCCATACGGGCCTGCGGATCTTGTTTTACAGGTGCCAAACTCTTTCCCCTTATTATAATTGGTTCAAAGCATCGTTTAAGTCAAGTAAAAAAAAAACAATTTTTTTAAGATTCTACAGTGGTGTGACCCCTTAGATGGGAGTACACGGTGACGATTTTTTTCAACAATCTTGAAAAATGGTTGGAGGATTATTGTAAGCAAAGGTTGCCGAAATATAAAAAAGGACTTAACAAATTTTAATTTTTATTACGTTCCAACGTTGCAAACTTCAACCTCATACCCTCTCCGTGGAACGCAGTAAACTATCGTCAATTTAATCGTGGAACTAAGAGTAAAATATTTTCGTTTATTACGTTAGTTTTAGCAGTTAAATGAGGGGAAACTTTAAAATAATTAAAGAAAAGAGACGAGTTAAAAAAAAGTTCGTTTTTTGAACCATAATTTTTTATATACGACTCCAAAAATTACAGGAACAAAATTTCTTCATTTTTTAGGGTTTGTTTAGGTCTGTTTGTTTGGTTTGATTTATGCGCTGTGTCTATGTGAAAAATTGTCGCATCGAGATGAAAAAAGCCTTTTGAAGCTTCAAGATCATAGTTTTGAGTTCTTTCGGCAAAAAAATTGTGATCTACGGCTATCGCGCATACATAAGAAATACCGGGAGAAAAAATTCTAAATTTGTTTTTTTTTCAGGGGTCATCGGACTAAGGAATTTTGTTTCAGTTAACTCAATGTATAGGTCAGTTAGCTTGTTTATACAGCTTTAATTTGGTTTTTATCTCTCTACGTCAATTTTTTTGCTGAGATATCCGACTTCGAATGAAAAAAGATCCTTTTGTCTTTGATTATCGATATCTCAGCAACCAATTATCGCAACGGGAATTAGAGGGCAGCTTTGAAAAGTCGAATGAATTTCTTGCCAGCCCCTCCCGTTGGTTTTTGTGATTTTTTTCACCCTTAACCGTTATTTGGTAAAGGACAAAAAATGACTTTTTTCTGGATTTTCAGTAAATCTACCACTACGTTACAAATATTGATGCAAAGACTAATGTGACCCCCAATACCCCTGTTAGTCTGCAAATTGATTCATCGAACCGTTTTCCATCAAAAGTTAATCGAAGTTTTACAAAACAATTAAAGGAACAAGTGTATTATTCCTAAACATCTTGTAATCATCATCAAAATAAAAATACTAATTTTCTTCGACTTTTTTCACAACTTGGCACTAGTTGCTTGTTAAATATAAGAACAAAATTCGAGAGATGGACATTTTTTTTAATTTGTAAAATATTTCAGGAAACAATACTGACTCATTTTTTACACGATTCGCCCTTTGCGCTCTTTAATTTCACTCGTCTTTAATTGCATCAATTAAAATTGATACTCCCAAGCTGTATTTAATAGTCGATCTGAGAACATTTATGCAATTAATTCTCAATATTTTCTACGAAGGTTATTAGGGTTATGGAAAAAAATCTTTTTTTCAAAACTAGGCATGATAAAAAATTGAAAAAAAAATGAGAGTTTACAAAAACATTAGATTAATTTTGTTTACCAAAACGTAGAAAAAATTGACCAAAAAAAGATTAGTTTTTGAAAAAAATTGTTCATTGGTATCTCCTTCTAAACGAGAGATCATTTTTGAAAAAAGTGTTTTTTGTATCCCTAATAACCTTCGCAGAAAATATTGACAATTAATGGCATACAAGTTCTCAGATCGACTAGTGAATATCGCTTAGGGGTATCAACTTTTAATCAATGCAATTAAAGATGAGTGAAATTATGGTGCGCCAAAGCCGAAGCGTGGCAACAACGAGTCACCATTGTTTCCTGAAAAATGTTACAAATTTAAACAGATTAGAATTTTTTTTTAATTTTTCAATTTTTTTTCTTAAATTTAACAAGCAATTACTGCAAAGTTCTAAAAATAGTCGAAAAAAATGGGTGTTTTCATTTTGATCATGATTACACGATGTTTAGGAACACTTGATCCTTTAATTCTTTTGTAACAATTTGATCGATCGGTCCGGAAAAACGGGTCGGTGGATCAATTTGAAAATTTACACGGCTATTGGGGGTACATTAAGCTGAAAAATAAACGTGGTGACATTAGTCTTTCTACCAATATTTGTAATGGAGTAGTAGATTTACTAAAAAACCATAAAATGTCATTTTTTGTCCTATTTTTCAAACTACTGTTAATGGTGAAAAATAATTTTTTTTCTCAAAAATCAACGAAAGCGTCTTGTACGAAGTTGATTCAACTTTCTTAAGGCTGCCCAATAATTTCCTGTGCGATCATTGGTTGCTGTGATATCATTGATCAAACACAAAAGGAACATTTTTTATTACAAGTCGGGTATCTCAGCAAAAAGTTGACGTAGAGAGACCACAAAAAAACCAAATTGGAACTGAATAAACAAGCTAACGGACCTATGCATTGATTTAACTGTAAAAAATCCCTTGAAAAATAAAATTGGAAAAATAATTTTCTCGCTACTCTTATGATTGTGAGCTACGCGATAACCGTAGCTCACAAAATTATTTTGCCAAAGGATCTCAAACTATAGACTTGAAGCTTAATAATGTTTTTCTTTTTCATCTTGATACGACTATTTTTAACATTGATACAGCCTTTCAAAAAACACTTTAAAAAGTGAAGAAATTTTTTGTTTCTTTAATTTGTTGGGGTTGGGTATAAAAAGTGATATATTTTTGACAATTTTCAGTCAATCAAAAAAAGCGCTCGTCCTTGACTGGTAGAGCAATCTAAGAAACTACAGTTAAAATTTCAAGTCGATTGGTCGAACATTGTTTGAGTTTTGCTCCGTCCCGATATCAAAAACATGGTTTTGAAAAAAACGTGTTTGAAGCCAACGGTTTCAAAGACGCTACAGCTGAACAAGTTTTTTTTCCCGTAATCTAAGGGGGCATCCATTAATTACGTGAGGTGATTTTGGCGATTTTCGACCCCCCCCCCTCTTCCCCTGGTGAGATGTCGTGAGATTTTGCTCGACCCCCTCCCCCCTCCCCTAATCTCACGTGAGATTTTTCAAAATGCATACGTTCATGGAAAATAAATTGTAGTAGAAGTAACTGCGGTTGTAGTACCATTTACTCCACCATGTAAAGTAGTAGGGAGACTCTCCCTACGTGATAAAAATTACATGATTACTAAAATTACTAAAATTACTAAAAGTACGTGATATTTGCCGAAGCCCCCCTCTCCTCCACGTGAGATTGGGTGACATTTCGCTCGACCCCCCCCCCCTAAACGCCTCACGTAATTAATGGACGCCCCCTAATGCCACCTATTGGTCGAAAATAAAACTATTTTTAGTCGGTCATTTCGTTCCCACAATAGGCTTACAAGAGTTGAGAACTGCGCCTACCGGCATGAGAGATCGCCAAAGACGGTTTTCAGCGGCGGAGACTTCCTTAAAAAATAGGTCCAAAACCACTTTATAATGGTTTTTTTTCAGCTACAAAGGAATATGCATCATAATTTTTAAGGTTCCAAGGATTTCTTAAAAGTGTTTCAAACAAAACGATTTTGTGAAAATTTTACACCGATGACCTCTAAACAATTCGCGATAGTAAAATTTTACGGCTCTTCTGTAGAGGGAGACTTCTCCGATCGTTATTGCTAGAAAATTCGATCCTTGGAGAAACCTGCCGAAGATGAATTCCGGCAGAGGAAAAATGCAAAACGTATTTTTTTTGCATAATTAGTAATAATTTAGTAATAATAAAATTTTACCACTCTTTCGCAGAGTGAGACCCGGTCGATCTCATTCGCTCGCGAATTTGGTCGGCCGCAGACAACCTGCCGAAGATAAGCCATGGCAGAGAAAAAAATGCCGATCGCAATTGTTTAAACAAAGAGCATTGTAAAATTGTTTAAGTTTCCAAGGATTTTTTTAAAGTGCTTCCAACAAAACGATTTTTCGAAAATTTTACACCGATGACCTCTAAACAATTCGCGATAGTAAAATTTTACCGCTCTTCTGTAGAGCGAGACTTCTCCGATCGTCATTGCTAGAAAATTCGATCTTTGGAGAAACCTGCCGAAGATGAATTCCGGCAGAGGAAAAATGCAAAACGTATTTTTTTTTGCATAATTAGTAATAATTTAGTAATAATAAAATTTTACCACTCTTTCACAGAGTGAGACCCGGTCGATCTCATTCGCTCGCGAATTTGGTCGGCCGCAGACAACCTGCCGAAGATAAGCCATGGCAGAGAAAAAAATGCCGATCGCAATTGTTTAAACAAAGAGCATTGTAAAATTGTTTAAGTTTCCAAGGATTTTTTTAAAGTGCTTCCAACAAAACGATTTTTCAAAAATTTTACACCGATGACCTCTAAACAATTCGCGATAGTAAAATTTTACCGCTCTTCTGTAGAGCGAGACTTCTCCGATCGTCATTGCTAGAAAATTCGATCTTTGGAGAAACCTGCCGAAGATGAATTCCGGCAGAGAGAAAACATGCTAAACGATTTTTTTTAGCGTAATTAGTAATAATTTAGTAATAATAAAATTTTACCACTCTTTCGCGGAGTGAGACCCGGTCGATCTCGTTCGCTCGCGAATTTGGTCGGCCGCAGACAGCCTGTCGAAGATAAGCCGTGGCAGAGAAAAAAATGCCGATCGCAATTGTTTAAACAAAGAGCATTGTAAAATTTTTTAAGTTTCCAAGGATTTTTTTAAAGTGCTTCCAACAAAACGATTTTTTGAAAATTTTACACCGATGACCTCTAAACAATTCGCGATAGTAAAATTTTACCGCTCTTCTGTAGAGCGAGACTTCTCCGATCGTCATTGCTAGAAAATTCGAATCTTTGGAGAAACCTGCCGAAGATGAATTCCGGCAGAGACAAAAAATGCTAAACGTATTTTTTTGCAGTAATAATAAAATTTTACCACTCTTTCGCAGAGTGAGACCCGGTCGATCTCGTTCGCTCGCGAATTTGGTCGACCGCAGACAGCCAGCCGAAGATAAGCCATGGCAGAGAAAAAAATGCCGATCGCAATTGTTTAAACAAAAAGCATTGTAAAATTTCACAACTCTTTTGTAGAGTGAGTCTCGAGCGATCTCGGTCGAGACTCGAGATTTTAGCAGACATCGAATTCGTCGACGATGAGCGACACCGAGATGCCAAATAGTCTTTGAGCTTATTTGTTTAAATTAATTAAAAAAGAATGGGAAAATGCACCCTTCCACCATACGAGTCTCTAGCAAACCCCGTTTGCTAGAAAGTTCAACCATAAAGAAATTTCCACCGATGATCGCCGTCGACAAAAAAACGATTCGAGGGCATTTGTTTAAACAATGCGCGATCGCAAAATTTCACCGCTCTTCCGTAGAGCGAGGCTAGCGATCTTGATTGTTCGAGAAGCTGACCAGCAAAAATGCTGCTAAATATGAACCCTGGCAGAGATAAAAATGCTGAACACATTTGTTTAAATAATGAGCATTGTAAAATTTTACCACTCTTTTGTAGAGTGAGTTTCGAGCAATTTCGGTCGCTCGAAATTTTGGCAGCTATCGATATCGTTAACGATAAGCGGCATCGATGTAACAAATTGTGTTCGAGCTTATTTGTTTAAATGAATTTAAAAAGTATGGGAAAATGCCTGAGTCTTTTGGTTGTGGCCGTCGTCGAAAAAAAATCAATTCGATGGCTGCATATACAAAGTAAAATGCAACAAAGTTTCACCGCTCTCCTGCCGAGCGAGCGCATGCTTCCAATACAAGTGTACCATGGTCGCTACGCATACTTGTATGACTTGTGTGATACACACATAGATGTAAGGTGCTTGCGTACGTCCGAACGGCGTGCGAGAATGTATTCGTTCTTTCTCCACGCGGTCGGCGCGGCGTAGCAAACACACACACACGCGCGCGCTCAGCGATCGCCGTCTATTTGGCTTCGACTCTTCGTCCCAGTGCGAAGCATCGAGACCGAATTCGCGATCGCTGCGCTGTCCGTCGGTAGCGACTCGTAGCTAAAAACTACGAGATCTGCGCTACCGACGTAACGAGAGGCCGCGTCGAAATTTTCTGGCGTGTGGCACATGGCCTTAATGACGATAAACCCATAAAAAAATTCCGAATGAAGTAAATTTGATTAAAAATATGCTGCACACGGAGGTTATAACATTGCAAATATTAACCTCTCTTTAAGATCTTAGGCCACAGTAACGGGTATAAAATCATGTGCGAATTTAACAAATTTTTTTCGTATGAAAAAGTGATTCATCCATAAAATGAATTACACATCTATTTAGTACGAATATCAAGCTGTTAGAAAATATATATTTTTTTTCGATGTACAAAATCGCCGACTACTAATATTTTCTTTTGTTGTATTTTTTTAGGCGCTCCGCGGCGTGACATTCAGCATCCACAATTTTTTACCTAGAACAAAAAACAAGAATTCTCGTCAATCTACATTAGAATACCTAGAGAAGTACGTACGGAATTTAAAAAATATTGTTTTATTCAAAGGTTGTAGGTATTTGAACTTAAGGGGTTACCCCCACTTGCGATTTAAAAAAAATCGATTTTTTTTATTGCATTTTTTTGAAGTATAAGTATCCGGGCCCATACTTCTGTATGAGCCCGGAATAGATGACTCTATGTAAGTTTACAAAAAAAAATATTTTCTTCGTGAAAACTGAAATTGAAACTTTAAACGCGTTTTTCTCAAAATGGCATTTCTGAAGTCGGTGACCAAGATTACTCGAACACTAATGAACCGATCTTCTGGAAATTTTGCAGGCTTATTTAATACATAAAAATGTAGTCTTTAATCGTTCGATTTTTTTTTTCGAAAAAAAGTGGCCGTTTTATAGCCAAAAAACGGCCGTTTTTTTCGTTAAAATCGAACCATTAACTTTGACTGTCCGCCATTTTGTGAAAAATGAATATTTTTTAAAATTCTTCGATTAAAGACTAGTTTATACTTACATTTGACTAAATCCATCCCCATTTTTGTTTCAGATGATCCACTTCGCCGCAATGTTGGTCACCGCAAACCGTGTATATAAAAACATTATTTCATTGACGGCCATTTGCCACTAAACAATGTAATATTTTTCAATAAAAAAATTACTGAAAGTTCTTCAAGATGTGTTCTTTAAGATGGTATATTGATCGATTAAAAAAGTTTTGTAGTCTTCTTTAAAAAAATTCATGAAAAAGGCCTTTTTTGCGCTACAAGTGGGGGTAACGCCTTAAGAAATGAATTTTGAGTGAAAAATTTCGTTATAACTGCTCATAAAATGAAAAGTTTTCGATTAATCAGAAATTTCGTACGTACTTCGCTGCGAAATGCAATTAGGAAAATAACTTCCAAATTTGAAGTAAATCGAGTGAAAATTGTCGAAGTTATTTGTCACGCCAATTGGCAACGCTGTTTCGAGAAGTTTCGAGTAATCGGCCATTTTGTACATTGAAACAAATTTATATATATATATATATATTTTTAACAGCTTGATATCCATACTAAATTGATGTGTAATTAATTTTATGAGTAAATCACTTTTTCATACGAAAAAAATGGTTAAAGTCGCACATGATTTTATACCCGTCACTGTGGCCTAACCCCTTAAGGTCTCTGAACACTGTGTGAAATTTCGCCCGACCTATTTCTCAGATGCAACTCACAATTTTCCATTCGAGTGATCGAAATTATTTGAACCTCCCCATACATTTGTTGCAGAGAGCGAACAGCGGAAACTCGTAAAATCCGAAGTCGAGTAAAATCCACTATGCGCTTTTGGCGAAATGATGGGAGACTTGGCGAATAACGGTGGATATACGTGTGACGGGTGCGATCGTAGGAAAGCAGATTCGATAAACTTTTCACTGAAAAGATTTTCACACCCGAAGCGTCGCTCAAACACGACGCTCGATTGCAAAGTAGCGTAACAGGAAAAAATGTCCCTCGGGTATAAAGCAGACACAGGCGACACATCAGAAAAGTCTTTTCTCATCGGAGCATTCCCGCACGGTGATATATTTGAGACGCGAAATAACATCCCAAGTCCCCATTCCTCCACCGTTTCTCGTCCTCGTCTGTCTCGTGTGCAGGACGTTGGCAAGGATACAACGTTTCTTCTTGACGTATATGTATTTTTTTGAGCATTTGATTTTACCCGCCTCGTCATAGCGGCGTCGAGTCTCATTTTTCGTCGAACCGCGTCGCGATACTCCGAAAGTAACATCGCCAAGATTCAAGCTACTTTTTGTACACCTTGAAGTGCTTTTTGATCGACCGGCTGTCGTCAACCTTGGAGATTTATATAAAAATAAGAACGTTTCCGAGGCCACGATCTGGAACTACGTGCTCTCTTGATATTTAATATTTTTTGACTGGCATCCAATGGGTCTTTGACGATGAGGTGCGCTGTACCAGCGGAGGATTTTTTTTCCCGCCAATAGCAGAGATCGAGAGCCAAGCGAGCCAATTAGATATGACGTAGGGTGCCAGTTGCATGACACGTGTTGATGTTCAATCACTTCACACCTCGGTGGTAGTAGATTTTAGAATTTTGCGAAAATGGTACTCGTTTTCGGAGCACCTTTAGTGCGAGGACATTTCACTGTGATTGCTTCAACATTTGATTTTGTCATTTTTATTTTTCTTCGTTAAAATTAATGTTATTAGTTGAATCAAAAAATCAAGGCGGGGTGCTCGAAATCCAAATGAAGACATGCAAGGAGGCTGGAGTGTTAGATACGATCTTAGATTAAATTTGAAAAAAATATATGCTGTTGTCTAGACTATACTGAATATTTACGAATTCTTTGATTTTTTTTCACCACGAAACACCCGGGATAAAAAAGTTTAATGTATGTAATTTTACGTGCGTTTAGATGGGCAAGTCGTTCACGCTACCGGTGATGTAATTTTTTTTGGCTATTCAGCAGCAAGATAAATTATGTCTAACAACGGATTAACGCAAACTAAACCTTTATAAACATTTAGAAGAAAAAAAACGTAAACTATATATATTCAATTTGAGCCATCAAGGTTTGGCGAAAGATTACGAATGTTGACGAAAGATTGAAAACAACAAATATTCTCGTGGAATAAATATAAATATGCCGAATCATAAGTGACTCAGCATTTCATTCTGAGTTGCATAAAAAATTCGCTGACGCGGTTTATTCGAAATAATCATCGGTTATGTTATACATTTTCAAGTTGGTAGTGTCACAAATGATTTTCTTATTTATGTAATCAAAATATAAATATGCATATTGCCCTTTAATTATGTACTTCATAAAAAATTAGCATCTACGGAATAAATCTATACCTCGTAAGCTATTTTTTGAGGTTCATTGAAAAAAGTTCATAAACCGTAATTTGAAATTTGAACTGAGTACTCTTGAATATATTTATTCTACAATGACGTAGGATATTTTTGATGGGATAAAAATTGGCGAATTTTTTTTTGATTTGGAATCCAATTTTTTTCAAATTGCATTGAAAAAAACGACCATTTTATCGGCAAGAAACCAGACTTTTTTTCATAACTACGCCATTTTGTTGGATTTTGATATTCTTCGCAAATCCTACGTCATTGTACAGGACATATCTTCCAGTTTAACATTTTTTTCCTTTTTCGGTTTCAGCTACTCAATCGGCCGGAATCATGTCAGCAGTAGAGCAACTTTTTTTTGGTGCCTCTGAAGGCAGCGCAAAGTCGCTTGGATCTCAATATATTTCTATGAAAAATCTACGTAAAATAGGTCAAATATAGCCAAGTATATTCTTAATTTTCCGAAACATTTAATTGAGTACTTTTCTTCCAAAAAATTCCCGAAAATCACCCAAATGTTCAGCATTCACACTGGTATAGCCTCTTAACACGAAGGCGTGTTTGAACCATCGTGTGAAGTCTTTGATCGTCTATAATGATCATAAATGAATCTTACCGATACAGCAGCCTCATTTATAAAAAAATTACGTTCTATCGCTTTTAGCTACGTTGTGCAATCTTGAACACAAAAGTTTTGCTCGAGATGACGGTAACGTTTTGGCAGACAATCTCTCACACGTCTGCATGTTCAATATCACTCCCTCGAGGACGAAACTCTCTCCCGTATATAGTTCATATCGTCGATAGACTTTCGTATCTCCACTGCGTGCTCATCGAAAATGACCGTATCACCGAATCGATACATTTGGGACGCCAGAAAGAGGCTCGAGTAAGTGGTGGTTCACAGGACAACTTCCATATCTACTTTGCTCGGGGCGTATTGGTTGAACGACATATGACGTAGGTATAGATCCTACAAGCTATTGGCTTTCCATTACGAAGCTTTTCTCGCAAGCCCCACAGCACGAGCGTGACTAATTCTGCGTCAGGTTGCCGAGCGTGGACCGGATAAAGGGGAACAAAACGATCAATGGAAAGCAGCGTTCAATGGAAGACATCGGTGAACAAAAAGCTTCCGCCTTTCGCCAGAATACCTCAGACATGCTGAAGGCTATCATCATGAACGTACCCTTTCAACGATCCAACGCTTGCAGGCTTGCTACGCTCATTGAGAATAATGGATATGAAGCATTCCACAGATTCTGGAGATCACCGAAAGGCTTGATAACAGTGTGTACCGGATGATATATCAGTCTTGAATGCTACCCCAGCTATTACACTGGCAAATTTTCATACAAGAATGCCAGGACTTCCATCGTGCAAAATGTGTAATCCTCAAAGTGCCCGTAAAAAATAATATCCAAGAAGAACGTTGAACCATTGGAATACCGTTTCTACTTTTGTGCAGTAAATTTCAGGCCTTCCTCAGGACTGCCTTCCACAGGACTGCCTTCCACAAAACGAACTGGTCCTCAAGCAGCCAACAAACCTCCTCGAGTGACTTCTTTCACACAATAGCCATGATATTTCCAACCCAAAAGACACATACCTATCCACGAATCGTTTATTCACTCTCTTCCAGTGCAGTTTGCCCTTAGGCTTTGGAAAACGAGCGACAATCCAATTTCGGGCAATGCATATTTCATGCTGTTTGTCGTTTCTCACCTAGGGTGCGTTTTTTTTACCGTACTCGTATATGGTATGTATATATCTCGCACAATGTCAATATCAGGCGGATAGAGGCATTATATCAGCTTTTTTCGAACGGGTAGACAATCGGGCGTAGCCTCTTTTCTGTGCTATTTGAATCGATATCCCGTTCACTTGATCCCAACCATCGATATTATCCATGTATATCTTCATCGTATTCTCGGGTTGCGGTATGACTGCTGATTTATGCGACAATCTCTTATTTTTCGAATATCCGTTGCGCCCACCGTGCAGGTCTATGGGTGAATTTCGGTGCGGTTGCGAAAGGACTGGGATTAGATTCACAGTGTATGTGTGGCTGCGGGAAAAAACTGCAGCTTTGATGCAGCCGTATATCTATGCTCGACGCTTAGTCCACTAAAAGCGACGAAAACCGAGCACTTTTTAGCGTAGAATATGAATTTTTGACTGAAGGTAGATAATTGCATACTGTAAGTAAGCCTAATAAAATGCTGTTCCTCATCTCGCCCTAACCCTGAGAAATGGGGGTTGAAGACTTAAAAATCGTTGTATCTCGATAATTAATAGCCCGATCAACAAAGTTTTCAAACAAAAGTTGTTTGGAATAATAAAATGCGTATAAAGTTATCCGATGTCCAACCCCCTATCTTTGAAAATAGCGGCACAAAAACGATTCGAAAATTCACCACTGGGTGAGTGGTGTTCTCGTGTTTTTGTGCTGCGATTTTCAAAGATAGGGGATTGGACGTTGGATAACTTTATACGTATTTTATTATTCCAAACAACTTTTGTTCGAAACATTTTTCCATCGGGCTATTAATTATCGAGATACGGCGATTTTTAAATTTTCAACCCCTATTTTTCAGGGTTAGGGCGAGATGAGGAACAGCATTTTCTTGGGCTTACTTACAGTATGCAACTATCTACCTCTAGTCAAAAATTCATGTTCGACGCTAAAAAGTGCTGGGTTTTCGTCTCTTTTACTGGACTAGCTGATGGGAACTCTCTCATACGTATTCTCGCATCAGCCGCTTTCGTTGCTTCTTCTCCCTTTGTATCAAAGCTCGCCCGTCGTTTTTCGGTCTGGGTATATCGAGAGGTGTATATGGAAGCCGTCGCGAGCGCAATATTTCAAACGCCGCGAAAGATCGATCGTCTGCGGTGTCCCGAGGCGAAAGTTAATCCCGCTACGTTCACTCGTAAAGGGCTCCCTCGAGGCTGAGAGTAAGAGTAATCTTCTAATTATTCCGGGCAATGCGCGAGTCGCTTTTCAACGGACCCTAACCCGTCTATACCCTCTTGATCTTCCGTTACGTGAAACATGGCAGATTGTTACAGCGACGGGTTCGCGCCACGTACTGACGGCATGTACATGTTCAAGTGCCATGTCCTGACCCATCAACTTCCATGTATGGCAGCTCGTGATGTCCTTTGGGCAATGAACCAAATAAGTCAATGCGAGTAGGCCACGAGGATGGACTTTTCCTTTCAACCTCATCGTGCTTTGCAGCATACCTCCCGATGGCAATTGTCAAGGTCATCCGAATGGCACATATGCCACATTTGACGGATTTTTAAAATATAACATTCAAGGGGTTACCCCCACTTGCGATTTTGAAAAAATCGATTTTTTTTAATCGCATTTTTTTGAAGTGCAATTTGAAGTGCAGTTTTTTTATGCCCGGAATAGATGATTCTATGTAAGTTTACAAAAAAAAATATTTTCTTCGTGTAAACTGAAATTGAAACTTTAAACGCGTTTTTCTCAAAATGGCATTTCTGAAGTCGGTGACCAAGATTACTCGAACACTAATGAACCGATCTTCTTGAAATTTTGCAGGCTTATTTAATACGTAAAAATGTAGTCTTTAATCGTTCGATTTTTTTTTTCGAAAAAAAAATGGCCGTTTTATAGCCAAAAACGGCCGTTTTTTTCCGTTAAAATCGAACCATTAACTTTGACTGTCCGCCATTTTGTGAAAAATGAATATTTTTTAAAATCCTTCGATTAAAGACTAGTTTATACTTATATTTGACTAAATCCATCCGCATTTTTTTTTCAGATGATCCACTTCGCCGCAATGTTGGTCACCGCAAACCGTGTATATAAAAACATTATTTCATTGACGGCCATTTGCCACTAAACAATGTAGTATTTTTCAATAAAAAAATTACTGAAAGTTCGTCAAGATGTGTTCTTTAAGATGGTATATTGATCGATTAAAAAAGTTTTGTAGTTTTCTTTAAAAAAAATCATGAAAAAGGCCTTTTTTGCGCTACAAGTGGGGGTAACGCCTTAAAAAAACACGTTTTTCTCAAAATAACTTTTTCAAAATCGGTCCCCACAATAGCTAAAAAATCACTCCACTACGAGCTTCTTTTACATGTGAAAAATCACCGCTCGAAAGAAGCAATTTTTTTTCGATGCGTAGTTTTTTACCACGAAAATAGAGCGGTTTTAACCCGAAAATCGATACTTTCAATTTGGACTGCGGGCGTTTTTTGAAAAATCAATATTATATTGAATCCTTCCTCCAAGCCAATAATTTCATGCAGAAACTAAATGCATTTTCTTGTCTCGATTATTTAATTCCGAGATTTTCAATTCGGATGATTTGTTCTCCGATTGATGAAAAATATTTTTCAACACCATACTCTTCAACGTAAAAAGAAAATTGAAAACGTTTTTCCAGAAAAAATACCCGAAAATTCCTCTTTTTTCCGACCACGGGCTAGGTATAACCCGTTAAGGGGACACTATACGGCGGAGGATAAAAATAACGATGACATTGTGATTACTGCCTGTATACCCATTTTTTCCGATACATCTGTTCTATGTTTCCGAAAGATGAATTTACGTGCTTTTTACGGTTTCTTTTTTCAATTCCGTGAAGTGGCACCTGCCTGAAACCCTTTTTTTTTAATATCCGCTCCCATGCGAATTCCTTGGGCGGGTGGAGAAATTTATGAGGCGTGCCGTTAAAATAATGTATAGACGAGGGAGTGGAGAAGGTTATTGCGCCAGGCATGTGAAGATTAAGTCCCTTATTTTAGCTCGGTTAAGTTTACAAGCGTGAAACCCACCGTGTAGTGTATCGATTCCTTTCGTTATAAGAGTCAGTACGAGAAAACAGAAGCCTCCATAAGATTGAAGAATACACAGAGGAAGAAAAGTCTAGGCACTGAAGATACATGTGCGTATCTGTGTTTGAATATATATATATATATATATATATATATATATATATATATATATATATATATATATTAGGGTAGCAGAAAATGGAGATCTATTCTGTTTTCCTTTTTCTCACCATCCAGTTATTTTATTTAAAGAAAAAAAAATTGTCGCAAATGCTGCGGGCTGTCAAAAAATATTTAGAAGTCGCTCAGACATCCCAAAAATTGAAATTTTTATTAAAAAATCGATTTTTTTTGTCTACTTCTCACATATGAATTTTACGCGTTAAAATTTTTTAATTAACCTCGCGAAGGCTCTTGACGGCCAACGAATATTTAGTCTAACCCGATTACACGTCTAACCCGATAAAACGACCTATCATTTTGTTTACGGACAAGAGCTTTAAAGAATTATTTTACGAGAACAAAGATCATCATCATTCTTGGGTCAGAAGTGTGAGGTAAATTTGAATAATCTGTTTCTAAAGAATAAGAGATTGATTGTTTCAAAAATTTTACAAAACGTCAAATTTATGAGTGAGAAAAGTAAAAGAAATTGCAAAAATTGGAAATTTCGAAGCTCTTGAGCGACGACTAATATTCATTAAACGGCTAGAGCTTTCGCGAAATTAATCTAAAACGTATAAAGAGTAAAATTCATGGATGAAAAGTGGAAGAAAAAGAATCGATTTTGAAAAATGAAAATTTGAATTTTTGCGAGGCTTGTGCGACGATTTTTTTTTTCTTTAAAGACGATAATTGGCTGGTGAGAAAAAAAATAATGCTGAAATTTATGCCACCCTAAAATATATATATATATATGTATGTATGTATGTATGTATGTATGTCTGTGTGTGTGTGGGTGTGTGTGTAGGGAAATAGACACTTTGAACCCATTATATCTAGGTAATGTTGGCTATCAGCACATCTGGCTATTGTGAAACGAGACCTCGACTTTTTTTTGTTTTCAACGACTATATGATTTTAACGACTATACCATATACATTATGTAGCAAATTGAGCCTTATGTCTACAGACCGATAGACGAAATTTCAAGTAAGGTGAAAGACATTTAAAAAGGACAATATGACATTTATGTCAATAAATGGTGGAAGTAATAAAATTACGATGAAGATTGATAAACATTCAGAAAGCCCATTTGGGTTTCGGCCTTTTCCATATTAAGATCATTTAAATGGGCAAATGGAAATGTTTGAACGTCTTTTTGTTTCTTTTTTTCAAAGGCACAGAACGAAGAAATGCCCGTCGGTTTGCTATTGCGCATTCTCCGTTCTCCATCAAAGACGATTGAATTTATGATTTTTTTCTTTGCTCAAACGCACTCGTACAATTCTGTCGTCAGAAGCATTCGCCTGGAAATGGCACAAAAAGAAAAGTAATCAAGGGAGGGAGTGGAATATTCAATGGAGGTAAGAAAGTTTTTTCCTCTCAGGGATCCCGAATTTAGTATTCGAGTAAATATCTGCGAGATACGTTGATTCGTACTGCTGTCGTCGAACTTGGGAGATTCACTTGAACATGAAAAAAGGGACATTTCCACAAGCCTCTTCAGATTGTTTACTGCAAGATCTAGGGAAGTCTGTGTACCGACACTTAATAAATTTCCTTATGGAACATCGGAAAAAAAACTTATTATGCCTCGAACAGAGGGGGAATAATTATTTTAGACAGTCGGACGAGTTGTTCTAGACAGTATCTTGGACACTCTGAATTTTTTACATCCAGTGTCGTCCCAGTAGACTGACTACGACCGTTTTGGGGTTTCGGTATTTCTTGCTACGGAAAAGAGATGCTGATTCGTCTAAACGGCTGATTCTCGCTTTTTTTTTAATCGTTAAAATACGCTAATCAGTCTGATTTTTTTTGTCATATCAAAGCAGTCGTAAAGCACAGAAAGTAATTTTTTAAACGCTTATTCTTTTTTATTTTACTTTTTTTTGATGGTTGAAAATGTCTTTGAAAAAGTAGTCCTCAGTGTAAACAGTTGTGGCTGTAAATATTATCTGAAACAAAATTTGTAAAAAGATTATTAATAATTCACCACAGTGTAACATTTAAAAAAAATCGATTTTTTTATCCGTTAGTATAGACGGTTACAAATATGCTGTTCATGTGCACAAACGAAAGTAGACAATTTACATGAAAATTCCGCACTCGAAACTTTAAACGCGTTTTTCTCGAAATGTCATTTTTCAAAACGGTGTACACTCTCAAAGGAAGAGTTTTCAAGCTATCTGTCTCAAATTTTGACACATCGTTCTTTACGCCATTCTTTTTTTTAATCTTCATATTTTTTTTAATCTTCATATTTGTTTCGATCGAAACACTATAGAAAAAATAGGCTAAATTCGATACTTTTTTTTCAAAATGCCGCCATTCTGTCAATGCTGATAAAAAAAACTCCATAGCAAGATGGCGACTTTCATTCTGATTGATAATCTTTTTACGAATTGTGTTTCAGATAATATTTATGGCCACAACTGTGTACACTGTGAGGACTACTTTTTTTAGACATTTTCAACCCTTTAACAAAATGTAAAATAAATAAGAATAAACGTTAAAAAAATTATTTTCTGTGCTTCACGAGTGCTTTGATTTGACATAAAACAATCAGACTGGTTAGCGTATTTTAACCATCGAAAAAAAATCGCGAAAATCAACATTTTTTCGACCCGTTTCACGGTGATGATTCCTTAAAAGGTTATGCCTAGTTGTTAGAGTTGAAAACACCTCATTTTTGTTTTTTTTTTTCATTGTGATGACACACTTCCACAAAAATAAGGTATTTGAAAAAGTATCATTTGAAGAGTCTTGATTGTTGTGAAAACATTGGCATTTCCCGTTCATCAAACAAAAACATCGGAAAAAAATCCTTCGTTCAAATACTATATTTATACATCTAGAAAAAGCCCTAAAAATTTCAGAAAGATCGATGCAGTAACTTTTTAGATATTTTGCTCGCCAACTCTGAAAACGTACTTTCGATAAAAAAGAGTTTAAAGTTTCGAACGACGCTCCGAGCGTTCCGACGGGCGTCAACATAACAGCCTATACCTCTTCCAATTTTGATCCGATCATCTTGAAATTCTCAGTGAACATATATAAGACGATGTACTGTCAAAATATATTTGTTTTGAAAAATGTGATTTTTCGACTTTTACCACTAGGCCTACCCCTTAAATTGCCATAAGCGAACAGCTGGGAAACTGAAAGTCGTCGCGTTGAAAATTAGTAAGAGGTGGCCAAGCGTAATTTGGAATTCTCATTCGATGTGACGCTCTCTTGAAATATCACCCTTTCCAGGCGAGTAGGGTGAAACAGAAAGAGAAACAAAAAGAAAATCTGAGAATTCCCTTGTGCATTCCGTCTAGAGAGCCTGCAAGGCATATACGAGTGAAAAAAGTCACCAAAGACCGAAAACAGATAATTTCGCCAAATATATGTCTGGCATTACATAGCCCACCCTTAAATTGCGTAGCTTCTATCTCTGTCGATTCGTTATCGGTATTTTAGGGTAGTCGATAGGCTACCCTTGGCAACGTTGGTTTCGTTGAATTTTTAGAAGTATCACCCAATACCGTAGGTGGTAAATGGACACGCACATTCAGCTGGTACTATATACATACAGTCGAAATGTGTGGACTCGTCGGATTTCTTTTCGCCATGGGAAAACCACCCCTCATGGTCCACTCGTCCATCGTAAATAAGTTGCTTTAGCCACTTTCTGCAAATCGGCATTTTTTTTCTCGCTCTCCCATTCATTCTTCGTAGGCCTTGCTTTAATTTCGCCGATAAATCCACGCGCACCGAAATGTCCTAACGACCGAATAAGAAATGGAAGCTAAAGCCGCGAATACATAAATAATTCTCTAGCCTCTCGTGAGTGGAAAAACTCATTGCTTTCGCAAATGCAACGATAAGGACGAACCCTAATCGTCTTTCCATTTCCTTTCGTCCTTGCTCGTACGTTCGGTAGACGCCATCAAATTACATCCCGTGAAGGGTTTTCTCATCGTGCGAATAATAGGAACTAAAGGATTTTAATTTACGAACAATTAGGCATATACATAGTCGTGACTTTTACAATAACAAGTTACTAAAAGTCTTTCAGTAATTTATGCAATTACAAGTTACGAAAAGTCTGTCAGTAATTTATGCAATAACAAGTTACGAAAAGTCTGTCAGTAATTTATGCAATAACAAGTTACTAACCGTCTTTCGGTAATTTATGCAATAACAAGTTACTGAAAGTCTTTCAGTAATATATGCAATAACAAGTTACTAAAAGTTTTTCAGTAATCCATGCAATGACAAGTTACTAAAAGTCTTTCAGTAATTTATGCAATAACAAGTTACTAAAATTCTTTCAGCAATCAATGCTTATTTTTTAATACATCTTGACAAATACGTTGAAATTAAGAAGGATGGAATTCTCATGGGAGGTGCCCTATATTGGCTCGAAGTTCGCCCGCGACTTTTCTCGAAAAAAAAAAATCGTTGAAACGAACAGACCTGGCGACATCAACATCGGATCAAATATGCCGAGGCAAAATAAATCAAGTTAATCATCCCCAATCCGTGAGACTGAAACCAATACTACGTTAAGTCTGTGCGGGATCGCGTGTCACTGAATTTCCCGAGCAATTCTTATTCGCGGTGGTAGTTGGACAAAAAAATATACATAGATAATGTTGCAAACAACGTACATCAATCATCATATGAAATATCAATCAAATTGTGCTCGGTGACGTTTCATGTTTGGAACTGCGGTCGTGGATATAAATCTTCGAGAATTTTGAAATTGTTATCCATTTATCTTCAGGTCTCGACTAGCGCGATCCACGTGCGTTCAAACGTACTAAATAGATACGAATACGTTTTTCGAAGCTAAAATAGTGCTAAAATAGAGTTCTAGCTAGCATTGTAGATAGTAGAAACAAACCTCGATTGCGTCATTTCGAATGACTTACGAAGGATATCAGGGTTATTAAGGGGTTTTCTCACTTCAGACGCTAAAAAGGCTATTTTGATGAATTTTTCATAAGTTTGTATTATAGATATCGATATAAAAGTTGTTCCACTTAATAAATACACTTTCGAAAACATCAAAAAAAATTTTAATGTATTTATGTAATCCAATCAAACTTTAAACGCGTTTTTCGACGGCTTGTTGATAAAATCTTCGAAACTACTGAACCGATCCTTATGAAATTTTAACCACATATTCTTTACAACTATAGCTATAGCGCATTTCAAGGATTTTTTTAAATTTTCATATTTACTATTTTTTGCCGAAAAGGTAAGTAATCAGTTTGAAAGCCGCTATCTTGCTATGGAGGTTTTTTTAAAATCGAAATTGACAAAAAGGCGGCGTTTTGAAGAAAGTATCAAATTTAGCCTATTTTTTCGACAGTTTTTCGTTAAAGGGTCTTCTCGCTTTAGACGCTAAAAAGGCTATTTTAATGATTTTTTATTGGTTTATATTACAGATATTTATATCAAAGTTGTCACACTTAATAAATACACTTTCGAAATACATAAAAAAGTTTCAAAACTACAGTTTTTAAGTTGGCCGGAAAAATAATTCAGACAACTTTCAACCGATTCACTTGAAATGTTGAATATGTCTTGAAAAATACATTGTCTATGGAAGTACGTAGGATTTTTTTTATATTGCATAGTTCATTTGTTATTAACAATTATCTGACGATTTTTAGGCAAATTTTTCACTTTCCACTTTAGAAGTGCGGCATTTGGCCAAAAATCAATACATCGAAAAAACCCTACGTACTTCTATAGCAGTTATTATATGGAATCGAAAAAAAATTCATTGGCTAATTATAATTAAATTAAATTATAATTATAATTAAACTAATTATAACTAATTATAATTAGTTATAATTTATATTATATATTAATTTATAATATAAAATTTATATTATATTATAAATAAAAAATTATAATTAGTTATAATTAGTTATAAATAATAAATAAATTATAACTAATTATAATTAAAAAATTACAGGAGCTGTTTGTCCGGCTGTGGAACCTGGAAAAACGGAGACGTCGTCGCAAAAACGCTGCACAGCCGCCATTTTGAAATTAATCGCTTGAAAAAAATTATAGTATACAGTCACTGATGCGTATGATAAACACCCTTTTTTCTAATCTCGATTTATTTTGTAGTTTTTCCGAACAAAAAAATCCCCAAAAAGCCTATTTTTTCGGCCTCTACAGTGGCCTAAGGTCCTAAGTGAATAATTTTATTTTTAAATGTATTTCGGAAGTGTATTTATTGTGTAACAACTTTTATATCAATGTCTATAATATAAACCCATAAAAAAAATCATGAAAATAGCCTTTTTGAGCGTCCAAAGTGAGAATACCCCTTAAAAAGTTTGCCGTCCCCATAGGATTTCTTCAACCCCAGTGTGGCTTTGCAGGTTAGCTTTACAGATGTATCCATTTCCTGAAAAACACTCTCCTTCTCTCTCCCTCTATCTTTCCCTCGCTGGAAATACGGAGGCTGGGATTGGTGTGCGGCGAACAGGGCAGCCGAAGGGGTCGGTAATCGCTGGCCACGTGACACAATTTTTCTTCCGCAAATCTTGATCTTGAAGTCGTTGTGTGCTCTCCGGATGCATTTCCCGAGCCAACATGCGGCACCGTACGTCTTCACCAAGACGCTGCCATCGTGTGTGGACGTCATCACGGAAGGCAGTAGGTAGCAAGGGCCACGGGGGTGCCAAACGGTCACACACGTATACGTGTTACAGCGTCCATGTGGGGGTGGCACTTTCAGAAAAATAAATCCTTCGAAGTGGTATCTGCACGCGGAATACTTTGTGGATTTAGGGATGCTGAAAAAGCTGAGGACAGTGAGCTCCTGAGCTTTCCGTTTGGAGATGGAAAGACGTTCTGCGTTTCTGCTCTCTGCAGATCGCATACTGCTTGACATCGAGTGCACGCTTTGGATCTCTCCGTGACGATAATCCCTTCTGCTCGTGACTTCCAGCTCGATGGGAGCTGCAGCTATTTTGTTTTACAGTTAATCAATTATTTTTGTTTTTTTTGTTCGTTACGGTTCTCGTGCGCTTGTCTGCGCTCTCGTTTCGCCTGTCTGATCAATATTTGTCCCTTCCACTGTAGCAGTAACCGGGCACTGCTCACGACCGATACACCGTGATAAATGGTCGTCTATTAATGTTTTGCAACGCTTTTTTTTTGCTTCTTCCCCTCGAACAACGGCCTGGAGATCCTTTTATATTATAACGAAGAGTCTCGGAGTTTTCCGAGGTTGATTGAAAAAAAAGTCACTCAACGAACGCCTCATTCGTATTTATCACGAAACTTTTCTTTTTCGAAACTCGAGAAGGTATTCATCTCAAAGCTTGTGCAAAAAAAGTTCCCTGCCATCGTGCCTCGTTGATACACGGACGGAGAGGATCAATCGACGATACGAGGGGCCAATTAATTACGTGGATTTTGCTTTTCGAGGGACAAGTCCTCGAGGATGCTCGGTAAAATTTTAGCGAGACTTTGATTGGCACCAGTCACTGAAGAAAAGTGTGGAATGTCAAAGGGAGAGTGGTTGAAACTTTTATGATTTTCGCATTTTTTCCAACAAGATCTCACTTTTACCCGAGTAGAAATTTCTTAGGGTTGGGCTGACCAGGATCAGGCCCCGATCGGGGTGTGATACGGGTAATACCTATTACGGACACCCTGATCCGGCCCCGATCGGGCCGGAAGTATTTAGGCCCTAAATGAGGCTATACTAAAATGGCCCTACTAAGGTCGTCCTTGATAAGATCCTACTAAGGCTTTCCCCGACAGGGCCCTACCAAGGCTTGCTCTGATAGGCCCTACTAAGGCTTTCCGTGATAGGGCCTTACTAAGGCTGTCCCTAACGTGGCCCTACTAAGGCTTTCCCCGATAGGGTCCTACCAAGGCTTGCCCTGATAGGCCCAGGCTAACCAGGCTTAGTAGGGCCATTTTAGTATAGCCAGATTTAGGGCCTAAATACTTGCGGCCCGATCGGGGCCGGATCAAGATGTCCGTAATAGGTGTTACCCGTATCACAGCCCGATCGGGGCCTGATCCTGGTCAGGCTAACCCTAAGAAATTTCTACTCGGGATATAGCATTGAAAATTATTAGAAACGTATTTTTTTTATTCGCGGACAAACGAATTTAAGGGGGCAAACGACCCGTCAAAGAAGGGTTAGTCTCTCCCTGTTTAATTTAAAATGTCGTGCCACCCCTTTTTAATAAAAAAAATTGTATTTAAATCAAGAGATGACACGACCCCTTAATTTAATTGAAAACAAAATATAGTGGATTTTTCATCGGTTTACATTAGAAAAATTTTAGTTTTCGTTTCATTCAGATCGGTGGACTGCTTGTGGGTGAAACTTCAAAACTATCCCTAGACGCGCCTTTCTTTAAGGGGTTACCCCCACTTGTAGCGCAAAAAAAGGCCTTTTTCATGAATTTTTTTAAAGAAAACTACAAAACTTTCTTAATCGATCAATATACCATCTTAAAGAACACATCTTGAAGAACTTTCAGTAATTTTTTTATTGAAAAATATTACATTGTTTAGTGGCAAATGGCCGTCAATGAAATAATGTTTTTATATACACGGTTTGCGGTGACCAACATTGCGGCGAAGTGGATCATCTGAAAAAAATGCGGATGGATTTAGTCAAATATAAGTATAAACTAGTCTTTAATCGAAGGATTTTAAAAAATATTCATTTTTCACAAAATGGCGGACAGTCAAAGTTAATGGTTCGATTTTAACGAAAAACACGGCCGTTTTTTGGCTATAAAACGGCCATTTTTTTTCGAAAAGAAAAATCGAACGATTAAAGACTACATTTTTATGTATTAAATAAGCCTGCAAAATTTCAAGAAGATCGGTTCATTAGTGTTCGAGTAATCTTGGTCACCGACTTCAGAAATACCATTTTGAGAAAAACACGTTTAAAGTTTCAATTTCAGTTTACACCAAGAAAAGATTTTTTTTTTGTAAACTTACATAGAGCCATCTATTCCGGGCATAAAAAAAACTGCACTTCAAAAAATGCAATAAAAAAATCGATTTTTTCAAAATCGCAAGTGGGGGTAACCCCTTCAGTGGTAATTGCCCCCCTTAAACCGTTTTTCCGCAGATTAAACAAAAATACGTATCTCATAGTTTTCAATGCTTTATCACAAATATGAGTTTTAACAAAATCGACGGCGGACCCTCAAGTGATGTTCTTGGTTAGTGTATAAATTATTAGATAGAAATGTGGCCAGCGTGTTATCTCCATAAAGTGCCGTATGAATGGGACGATTTTGAGAGTCGTGATTTTTCGTTAAAAGTTCGGTAACTCGGCTTGGCATTTTGCCACTATACTGGAACGTATTTTTACTTGATCATAGACGTAAAACAGTGAATTGTTAAATATTCGGGTTCGTGGAAGGAATACCTTAAGGCCTTAGGCCACAGTAACGAGTATACAATCATGTGCGAATTTAACAATTTTTTTTCGTATGAAAAAGTGATTCACATTTATTTAGTATAAATATCAAGCTGATAGAAAAAATGTATACATTTTTTTTCGATGTACAAAATGGCCGACTACTCGAAACTTCTCGAAACAGCTTTTTTCCAATTGGCGTGACAAATAACTTCAACAATTTTCACTCGATTTACTTCAAATTTAAAAGTTATATTCCTAATTGCATTTCGCAGAGAAGTACGTACGGAATTTCTGATTAATCGAAAACTTTTCATTTTATGCGCAGTTTATGAGCAGATATAACGAAATTTTTCACTGAAAATTCATTTCTGAAGTTCAAATACCCACAACTTTCTAATAAAACAATATTTTTAAAATTCCGTACGTACTTCTCTAGGTATTCTAATGTAGATTGACGAGAATTTTTGTTTTTTTTTCTAGGTAAAAAATTGTGAATGCTAAATGTCACGCCGCGGAGCGCTTAAAAAAAAGATAACAAAAGAAAATATTAGTAATCGGCCAATTTGTAAATCGAAAAAAAAATTCTAACAGCTCGATATTCATATTAAATAGATGTGTAATTAATTTTATGAGTGAATCACTTTTTCAAACGAAAAAAAATTGTTATATTCGCACATGATTTTATACCCGTTACTGTGGCCTAAGGCCTTAAGTGCTATAATTGTGATACGAATATCAGTGGTTGCTAAAAGGCAAAGAAACCGACTAGCAGCTATATTCACGCGCACTCAGTGTGAATTTCGATGACAGTGCGGAATAATGGTGTTTTTGCTTGATCAAAGCTTTTTTATACGCTGATTTAAACGAGAATGTTAACGCGGATATTAAACTCCGGCCCGTTCCCGAGGAGCGTGCCACAAACGTCAGCAAAAAAAGCGACTCGCGACTAACCGGTGGAGGTATAACTGTCGTCGCGGTGAATGAATTACGAAGCGGAGAAAATAAAATGAAACGCAAATTCAAATAATTTAATATCAACGCTCGTATCCAGTCCTCACGATGCTAATGGCGTGAGCAGAAAAAAAACTCCACGTGATTATTATTATTTCAACAAAACGGATTTTCGGAAATGAGAAAAAAATGTATCTCTCGGTGTATCTGTAACGGGCCGAAAAATAGCTGATTTTCGCGATTTTTTTTTCGATGGTTAAAATACGCCAATCAGCCTGATTTTTTTATGTCAATCCAAAGCCCTCATGAAGAACAAAAAGTAAATTTTGGAACGTTCAAAAATTTTTTTTACATTTCTTAAACTGTTGAACATGTCTTCGAAAAATGGAGTCCTCACGGTGTACACGGTTGTGGCAGTAAGTATTATCTGATACAAAATTTGTAAAAAGATTATTAATCAGTATAAAAGCCGCTGTCTTGCTATGGAGGTTTTTTTTAAATCAAAATTGACAAAATGGCAGCGGTTTAAAAGAAAGTATGGAATTTAGCCTATTTTTTTTACAGTTTTTCGTTAAGGGGTCTTCCTACTTTAGACGCTAAGAAAATACTATTTTCATAAAATTTTGTGATAGGTTTACATTATAGATATTGATAGAAAAGTTTTTACACTTAATAAATACACTTTCGAAATACATTTAAAAATGTTTTTTTATGTATATGTAACCCAAACAAAATTTGGACACGTTTTTCTGGAAAAAAGTTTTTCGACGGCTTGTTGATGAAATCTTCGAAACTACTGAACCGATCCTGATGAAATTTTAACCACATATTCTGTACAACTATGGCTATAGCGCATATCAAGGATTTTTTAAAATTTTGATGTTTACAATTTTTTAGCCAAAAACGGTAAAAAAAACACGTTTTTTTGCCAAAAACGGTGAAAACACGTTTTTTTTCCCAAAAAACACGTTTTTCCCCCAAAAACACGTTTTTTGCCAAAAACGGTGAAAAAAACCTCTTTTGGCCAAAAACGGTGAAAAAAATGTTTGTTTTTTTTGCCAAAAACGGTAAAAAACCAGGTTTAAATTTTTTTTCGAAAAATGTCCGTTATTTCATTTTTACAAACATAAAAAATTGTATGATATGCGCTACAGCCATCAACATACTGAATCTAAAACCGTTTGATTTTGTTGTTTCGGATGATCCATCTCCGAGATTTCATCAACAGTGCAGACCTACAATTTTTTTAGGACATTTTTTCAACTACCATTTTCGTCTATAAATAGTGACTTAGATAGATCCATTTTAAAAAATGTATTTCGAAAGTATATTTATCAAGTGTAACAACTTTTATATCAATATCTATAATATGAGCCTATAAAAAAATCATGAAAATAGCCTTTTTTAGCGTCTAAAATGAGAATAATGAAAGAACCCTTAAACATAACGTGAAAATTAAAAAAAAAAGATATCTTGAAAACTCTTCCTGTCAGAGTGTACACCGTTTTGAAAAACGACATTTCGAGAAAAACGCGTTAAATTTTCGAGTGCGGAATTTTCCTATAATTTGTCTACTTACGTTTATGTAAGTATACAAACAGCATGTTTATAACCGTCTATACTATCGGATAATTCGAAAAAATCGATTTTTTGAAAATTTTACACTGTGATGATGCCCTGAACCGTGGCATTTTTTTCTAACGAAGCGACATGATTGAGACATCTGTCGCATACCGTGAAACAGAACTACCTAAGCAATATTCCCATTTTGCAAAAAATTTCGGCGCGGACGAGAATTAATCCTGTTCTTGCACTTGGATCTGACATGAAATAGAAAACTTCGGCGGTTGTGTGACACGACGCACATACGTATGTATTCTCTTGCAGTGAATGTACATTTGAACGAGCGAGCAGAATGTAAATTTTCACAACGTTCTGGGACACCATGCGGGAGTGCATTCGTTTCTTCGCTGCGTATCTCGCTTCCGCTCTGGTCCTCCGCTCGTGAGCGAACATATTGCAAGCTACTGAAAACTTGATACCGGTTGGTCCGGGAGGACAAAGCGACGAGAAACCGAGTGCCCGTCTTTCACGGATATATAAGTAAAAACAACCTCTCGGAAAGAAATGTATTTGTTATATGGAATATATATATATATATATATATATATATATATATATATATGTATATATATATATATGTACTTCTTTCACTTTTATTCCGGGAAAATTGCGTAAGCAAGACGTGTATTGTTACATATTGTCTTAATATATATTCGTAATATATCTTATTCAAATTCAAGTATTTTCCTGTATACTTTTTATACAAGTTTGCTTCTACTTCTTTAAAGTATAAAGATGTTGGAAATTATTCCACATAATGTGGAATAACTTCAACCATCTTTATACTGAGAATTGGAATTATTGTATAAAAAGGACACAGAAAAAGCAATTTCGTAATGATTGACTGTTATGAGGTCGTTAAGCAGGTAAAAAAATCTTTTTATACAAGTTTGCTTCTCCTTCTCAGAGAAAGAATTTTTTTAGTATAAAGATGTAGAATGATTGGCGCGTTTGACTTCGGTGTAACGATGAATGCAGAACGAATAATCGACTAATTAATAAATAGTATTATATGAATATAAATATATGTATAATTTGTATTCATATAATAATAATAAAATGGGGAATAATGTATAGGAATAAATAATAATTGAAACGAATAATAAGTAAACGAATTAAGGCGAGACACCACTGTGACCGGTAAAAACGTGTTTTATTTTTGCATTTTCTGAAAGTATACGTATTCAAGAATATGCGAAAAAAATTCAAGTTAAAATATCGAAAATTGACAGAGATAGAAACGTTTTACTGGGAGCAGGTAGCACAACGATTTACGTACCCGTGAAAAATTTGCCGGCGCTTAAGATGCGACCGACGCTTGGTACGATATTCAGCACCAACCACTAATACCCAGTGTCGGTCCTTTATACGGGACGGGACGGGATTTTTTCTCGAAGGCTCTATTATACCTCAATAACAACGTTAATTTTTATTTTTTTAAATAAAAATTTACAGGAAATAAGTTCAATGTATGCTCAATAACAAATCTTTTTTGCAACTCCCAAATAAATAATCTAGTAGGCAAAAAAAATGCGGCGAAAATGACCATTTTTCGGCCCGTCACAGCGGTGCCGAATACCAAATGGGCGCAAAGTACGATAGATTTTAATCACGATCCCGATCCCTCTACTTTATTAAACAACGTTATTATTTCTCAAAAAATTCCAAATTCAGAAGAATACATTTTAACAAAAAAAAATCGTTTTTTTTATGTAGAATAAAGAATTTTTGTTGTGAAAAATAATTTTTATTATGAGAATTTATGAGATTTTATAATTTATAATTTTTGTTATGAGAATTTTTATTATGAAGAATTTATAATTTTTATTACAAGAATTTTTTTTATGAAGAATAAAGAATAAGAGATTTTTTACAACAATTATCGATTATGGCACAAGTGAACTGACGGCCGGGACTGAAATCGCCCAGAACTCTAGCATGAAAAGTCCCGTCAAAAGATTAACACACGCTAAGAATGGATTTTCATACCTCCGTAACGACCTCGTAACAGTCAATCATTATGAAATTGCAACGCAGTTTTATTCATGTAAAAATTATTCACCTCCAGTTGGTGGAAACACTACGTGACAGGGGATGGACTGGACTATTACGATATTAAATTGAATGTGCGTTTTTATTTTATTTCATTTTTCACCAAGACCAAGCCGGCAGTCTCGCTAGTGTGGCAATAAAAAAAAAAATCTCCCCGACCCACGAGGTGAGTGTGCAATTCATCATGTCACGCACTTCTGAGTACGGGGCAACCCGATCTGGGATACACCTGGCGCTGTGTAACAAGGATATCCGCTATTCATGAAAATGTTCTCCTTTCGCGATAACGACATAAATATTATAATTGCTGTGCGAGCGGACAGATGAGTAAGAACAAACGAGAATATCGGAATACGTCCGGTTGACGAGTAGGACGCGCCATTATTTTCACGTTATTTCATTGGGCAACAAAAAATTAATCGTACAGGTAAATGGGAGAGTGCAGTAATTTGCAGCGATGCATGGAGTTGGAAGATCAATCATTGCAACGACGAATCAGGCTGGTTAGTTCGATCATCCAACTGATCCAATCCAATGATCCTTGGTTCATAATGAGGCCATTGAATTATTGGGGTGTTAATAATTTGTATCATGATCCGTTCTCGCATTGGGGGCCGCTATCAGGAACTATCCTGGCACATGCGGGGCTGTTGCGATATACGGCTGTAACGGATTATTGTACCAGTCGAAAGCAGCTCATCCTTGTGATTTTGTTTTTTTTGTTTTTTGTTTTTTGTTTTTTTTTGTTTTTTGTTTTTTTTTTGTTTTTTTTTTGTTTTTTTGTTTTTTTTTTTTAAATAGTGATGATCAAATTGTACAAAAATTAGGTATTTGATAAAGTATCATCTGAAGAACACTCTTCAGTTGTCCAATGTGAAAAAGGTTCCCATACTGACGAAATTATCATGATTAATCTTTGATTATCATAAGATCTTTGATTAATCATAGGAATCAAGAGATTCCTATGATTAATCAAAGGAATTTCCGAAATATCAAATTTAAAAAAATTGCGCGTGTTCGGAGTCTTGATTTTTGGGACAAATGGGAATTTTTGGTCAACCATATCGAAAGCATATATCGGGAAAAAATGCTTAGATCAAATACTATATTTTAACAACTAAAAAAAGTTTTCAAAATTTCGGGGCCGGGTTGAAATTTCCGAACTTTGAATGATCAGAACGTTCAAAACTCCGAAAGAATACTGCCTCGAAAGAATTTGACACGAAAGACCAAAACTCCGAAAATCTGAACACCATCAAAATAATTCGGCTATGGAAGTTTTAGAAGTTTCAAAATTTTGAATAAATCGACGAATTATTTCAAGATTTTTTTTTCATTGAGACGTCATTTTACGTCAATTTTGAAATTTGTTTAGACAATGTTACACGTTCTACGTCATTTACAGTCAACTGTGTAGACTTTCGCTGGCATGATCTTGACAAGGGGGCCGGGTTGAAATTCCGAACTTTGAATGCGCCGATGGTTTAAAATTCCCAATTTCAATGTTCCGAAATTACAAAGTTCGTCAAGATCATGCCAGCGAAAGTCTACACAGTTGACTGTAAATGATGTAGAACGTATAACATTGTGTAGATAAATTTCAAAATTTACGTAAAATCACTTCTCAATAAAACAAAATTCTTGAAATAATTCGTCGATTTATTGAAAATTTGGAAACTTTTAAAACTTTGATAGACGAATTATTTTGACGGTGTTAATATTTTCGGAGTTTTGGTCTTTCGTGTAAAATTGGTTTCGGAGTTTTGATCTTTCAGGTAAAATACTTTCGGAGTTTTGAGCGTTCTGATCATTCAACGTTCGGAATTTCAACCCGGCCTAAAATTTCAGAAAGATCGATGCGTTATTTTTTTATATATTTTCCTCGCCGACTTTGAAAACGTACTTTTGAGAAAAAAGCGTTTCAAGTTTCGAACGACGCTCCGAGCGTTCCGACGGGTGCCAACAAAACAGCCTATAAATCCGTCAACCTCGATCTGATCACCTTGAAATGTTGAAGAAACATTTTTAAGATGATATACTGTCAAAATATATATTGCTTTTGAAAAAAGTGATTTTTCGACTTTTACAACTAGGCACAGCCCCTCAAATGTGCAAGAAAACACACAGACACACATCCACGTATGTACCATTAGCCACAAACCGTTGATGAAGCTGTCCCGATGGACCACATCTCAACCGTTGGCATGTGCATCTAGACCGCCATCGTTCTTCGCCGAGCCTCACATTCCACACATACACATATGTTTTCGCTTCCCGCTAACGAATCTCCAGATCGTTATTAAACCGCAGCAATTTCACACGGTCCATCTGATCGTGATCTATGTACGGAAATGCCTGGAGTTGATGGACGATCGTGAAATGGATTCTGATCAGACGTTTACTCGCCATAAATGTCACTTGATAAATCCGTGAGGATTTTGAAATCGTCATCTGGTGACATTGTCCAAAGATTTGTGTCCAAAAGATGTGACATACAAAGATGTCTCGAATTTTCCAGTAAAGCGTAGTAAAACAATTTAACGTGAAGTGAGTACCAAAGTGCTCACGATAACGAAGTTCAATGGCAATTTTGTGTCTTGAAAAGGGGAAGATGCTGTATCTTGACGCCCATGTACCTTGAGCCACTCAACTTTTTTAGATATTCCCGCCCTTTTTACCGATAATTGTTTATCGTGGGGTGATGTTTTGAGAAGGCAAAGCAACATAAAGTTAGCTGCAGACAGTCACCGCTCGGCGTTTGGACATGAGACAATTTTGAAATTTTCGGTGCCGAAAAGTATGATTTTTTTTTGCTCTTTTCATAACTTGCCTTATTAGCTACACAATTATTCATAACTTGCTGTTTTAGCTAGGCACTTTATTAGCATTTAAGGAGATATACTAGAGTGATACGTTTAAAAAATTGATTTTTTTTGTTTTGCCTTTTTCGACAGTTTATACTTTCAAGAATATCATTATCATTTATATCGATATGATTTTATCCTGCAAAAATCGATAGTTAAATCTTTAAACGCGTTTTTCTCGAAATGAGATTTTTCAAATTTGCTGACATTGCAACTCAAAGAGCAATTATCCGATTGACTTTAAATTTGAACTGAAACTCTTGAATATATTTACTCTACAATGATGTAGGATATTTTTTATTGGATAAAAATTGACGATTTGGCATTGAAAAAAACGACCTTTTTGTAGGCAAGAAAACAGACATTTTTTCATAACTACGCCATTTTGTTAGATTTTGATATTTTTCGAAAATCTTACCTCATTGTACAGGAAATACCTTCCAGTTTAGCGACATTTTTTCCTTTTTCGGTTTCAGCTACTCAATCGGCCGGAATCATGTCAGCAGTGGAGGAACTTTTTTTTTGGCGCCTCCGAAGGCAGCGCATAAGACGCTTGGATCTCAATATTTTTTTATGAAATAATTACGTAATATAGGTCAAATATAGCCAAATATATTCTTAATTTTCCGAAACATTCAAGTGAGTACTTTTCTTCCAAAAAATTCTCGAAAATCACCCAAATTTTCAGCATCCACACTGGTATAGCACCTTAAAAAGTATTAGGCTGATTTTAGCTAAACACAACTTCAATATTTTTATGTGTGAGTAAAATGAGCACCATAATCCTGGAAAACCCGTTGTACCTTGATAGTGGCCAAGGTAGAGCACATATAGATGATTTTCTGATCGGCATTGTACAGATATTTGGGATTTTGTGATTTTGTGAAAACTTAACGTATATTGGTATTTGTTGTGCCTTTAAACATGATGGTATCATTTAATTTATTCTAGGTGGCCAGAAAAAAATTCAACTTATATCCTTGGTCAGATATTGAAGAGAAAATGAAAAAGCTCAAAAAACAAATTCTAAAAGAGATTTCTATTCCGTTCCTGAAATGAACAAATCTTGGGAGCTTCGCTATTGACCATGGAACCTCTAAGAACAATAATTAGTTTAAGAGAAGAAGATAACAGCATAATTTGATTATGAAGTTCCTAATTCAGATTTTAAGAAAAAAACGTAATAGTTTTCTATATTTTAAACTTAGAATCTAAAGAAATTAGAAAGAACGTGTTTGGTAAATATTTTTTTGTTAAAATACAAATATCTGTTATTACACAAGTTGAATGAAGATACCATAAACATCATAAACTCAAAAAGCGTAAATAATATTGAAATTTGTCGAAAAAATGTATTATGTTTGACTAAATTCTCACTGTTATGAAAGTACAACATATGCGGATCAAGGTACATCAGCAATGCTGTACCTTGATCGAACAAACACTTTCTTTTTAATTGCTAAAGCTATTAAAATGTTTGTCTATGGTTTTGTGTAATTTATATTGTGAGCCCCATTAGTTGCCGTTTACGATAAAATTTATTTCATCAGTATCCGTGTCATATTTTCAGTTTTATTTATCATTGAATGCAAAATGTATCAAGGTACTTGCATAGGAGTCCTTGAATATTGACTATTCCTAAATGTGGAGGATAAACGTATCAGAGACGTTTAGGGTGAGTATTGCGGCCCCGTTCCGCCTACCATCCCGATGCATGTAAATATTCAGGATCGTACTCACCCTGAAGATACGGTACGAGCTTGCACATAACCTCGCCGAACACGAAGTCCCGGAGTATCGTGCCGATAAGAGTAAACGGCATGCAGAGAACGCCGAGCATAAGATCCGAGACAGCGAGGTTGAGTAGAAATACGTTCGTGATGGTTCGCATACGCTGATGTTGCACAAGTGTCAGTATGACCAATGAATTCCCAATAACGCCCAACAAAAAGATTATCGTGTATAGAGGAATTTGCACTCGGCCACTTTCCCACCAAAAATTTCTCTCCTGTTTCACAAAAATGGTGGAATTCAAGCTCTCCAAGTCAGCCAATTCTCCAAAGCTGACGTTAGTCATTATGTCCTCGCGATTTGATCATCTGTAATCCAGCCTCGGTTGATGGAGGTCTCGCCTCAACACTTTAGTGTCATTCCGGTGACACTGGAGCACAGTTGGATGTTCGAATCAACGGAAATTCTTGCGCCACATTCAACCCTCATTTTTAGCGGGTAATTATCCTCCGGTAGCTTGCAACTCCATCGTACTTCCGCCCCAATCTAGTCACTCGAAGAACGCTCAATTTACGCTCGCACCTACCAGCCCTCACTTCGCGCTTAACGTCCTCGAAATGCCGCGGAAAAACTTCGTTAATCAGGTGCACCGCGTGTCTGTCCATGTCATTTGGAATTCTCTCTAGACTGTGTGTTCTCCTTGCGTCGTCCAGTAACTCAAGTCATGATCGACCATCCACAGAAACTGGTAAAAATAACAGTGACGTCGGTTCAACCGGACGAGAATAACCAAGCTCAATCTTTTCAACAATCGTTTTTTCCATAACGAACTGGATAAGTCACGAAAAATCCGATTTGTCTTGAAAATTCTCCCATTTTTCCGCTCTAGACGCTACACGCGCATTTTTGTATACACCTATCTATAGGGTCGTTTATATTTATATATAAATCTTCCGCTCAGTGATCACCCGAGATTCGCTCCTTGCGGCAATTTGTTAAATCGACCGAGACGCGTCACCAAGAAAAACGAAGACACGGCGAAGAAAAAAAAATCGCAGTGTATTGAAAAACTTTAGCCAAAGTGTATAGAGACTGGCGTCGTTGTTTTTGCACGTCGTTTCTTCGTCATTCCTCGTTCTTGCAAACTCCAAGAATACCCCGATGTACGAGAGTTTCGGCAAGCTGTGAATTCCTCTCCTCACCGAACGGGGAGAACGGATGAGAGAGATCGAAGAAAAAGTTGCGGGAACGTATGAGCCCACAAACTCGGCCAAACTTCTCGCACGTTCACGACTTATAAATTGCGTCATCAACCGGGGATCCGGGACTATTGATGCAAAAAAGGGACGATTTCATTTTTCTCCTCATTCATAGAGGATTATACGTTCTTGAGGATTTCTTCTCAGCCATCCCATCAGGAAAGGCGAGCGTCGTTTTGATACGATCAATTTATTGCCTCTACTATCCTCTCGTCAGTGTTAACATCAATAGTTTTTCTTTCTATTGCACCGTGATGACATGGGTCTTTTGATAACCCAAGGCTTTCCTCATCATACCTCATGGTATAGACTCGTTTTTTCTCAATTCCCCTGACCTAGGATAAGAATTCATGCCAATTCATATCATTTCTTCACGACGACACTTTATCCTCTAGCGATTGTAATGGCCGATGCGATATGCTTGGTTTCGCTTTAAAGTGCTCCATCATTCAACCAGCCGTTAGGGTAGCTGGCGTGGGGCAAATAAGACGAAGGGAAAAGGGTCGACCCTGCCTCTCGGTGAACAATGAACGGACCAAGCAATCAGCTGACCGGCTATTCCATTCGCATAGACAGACTCGGGCTAATAGCTGTTGATCCCTCTGGGAGGAAACGAGGTACGAAGATAATAATCCTACTTTGGAAATTGCACAAGGAGAATTACCGAACATTTGGGACGAGATTGAATATGGGGATTCAGGAGCAATCTGTGTATGTGGATTCAGTTTGGGGTTGGTCACAGCTTTTTATCAAGTAGTTGAAAGCTTCACGTTCGATATCACGACACGGATAACATCAGGAGCTAGCACACTTCACCGCAGCTAAATCATTTTCTCACTCAATTTTCTGGCCCCTGCTCAAGTTCGCGCGTGACAAGTTTTAGAAACGGTGCATTTGGACCTCATTGATCTCCAGAGCTTGCTCCCTTCATCATTGTCGTATAGTTCATGGTTTCAAAACGCAGCACTACTTATTCTCAAACCATCGCCGATTATAAAGTGTTTTCGAACCTTCAGCTGTTTCCGCTAAAGCCTTTGGGCACATTACTCATGTTCCGCGAGGCCGGCAAAGTGCCAAGTGTGGGTGCTTTTATCAACACTCCGCAAAGTTTCGCACCGCGTGGTGATCGGTGAGCCGGGTGTTGGTGAATATTCAACGGTGTCCAAACAGTCCAATTAAGGGTTGGAGAGCGGATGATGACGCGTAAGCTCCGCGCAATCCTTGATGACAACTTTAGCTCGTTGGAACTTTATTCACATCACCTCAAGCTGTCATCGTTGATGCCATTTGTCGTTTCGATTGGCCAAGTGTTTCCTTCCTGCGATATGGGAACACACGAACACAGACACAGAGACACACGCGGAATTTGCAGCTTCGCGAACACTGGTTGTTTAACGAATGTTTTTGCCGTACTGGATATTCTTCGTTGTTGTGATCGCGGGAGGACGAAAAGCGGCGCGTCACCAACACGCTCACTTCCTGTCGACGGCGAGCTCATCCGTTTGGGAGCTCTCGGTAGCGATCGTCCCGCGATGCTCGGGGGGGTTGCCGCTTGGCAGCTTTGCCCGCGCCGCAACAAACCTACCATCCCCCCCTTTTCTAGTCCTCACCGCCACCCCGTTAACCGTCCACCTCTACGAATAAGGTTTTAGTGCGCTCACCCCTCAAGCTCGTGCGCCAACGGACGTCCGCCACCCACCGGCTTCCTTTCGCGACGCGAACTTCCTTTTTCAACCCCTTTCATCCATGCACCTTCTTCGAATACCCGCTGCACTTATTCTCACCCTATTTTTCTACTATAATGCTTTCACTCGACGCACAACTCGCGTCTGGCCAATTCCGCATCTATATTGAAATATTCGTACAGGAAATGTCGACGATCTGCCAAGTGGGCAAACGTTTCGTATACTCTTGGCCGAATGGCGAGGGGGAATATTGGATGGCGTTTTTTCAGTGAAATTGACTTCTTTCCAATTCGGGAGCCTTGAGGACTTAGGCCACAGGAACGCGTATAAAATCATGTGCGTATTTAACAATTTTTTTTCGTATGAAAAAGTGATTCATTCATACAATTAATTACACATCTGTTTAGTATGAATATCAAGATGTTAGAAAATGTATCTTTTTTTTCGATGTACTAAATGGCCGACTATTAATATTTTCTTTTGTTATCTTTTTTTAGGCGCTCCGCGGCGTGACATTTGGCATCCACAATTTTTTACCTAGAACAACAAACAAAAATTCTCGTCAATCTACATTGGAATACCTAGAGAAGTACGTAGGGAATTTAAAAAATATTGTTTTATTGAAAAGTTGCAGGTATTTGAACTTAAGAAATGAATTTTCAGTGAAAAATTTCGTTAAGCTGCTCATAAACTGCTCATAAAATGAAAAGTTTTCGATTAATCAGAAAGTCCGTATGTACTTCTCTGCCAAATGCAATTAGGAAGATAACTTTTAAATTTGAAGTAAATCGAGTGAAAATTGTTAAAGTTATTTGTCACGCCAATTGGAAAAAAGTTGTTTCGAGAAGTTTCGAGTAGGTGGCCATTTTGTACATCGAAAATATATATATATATATATATATATATATATATATATATATATACATTTTCTAACAGCTTGATATTCATACTAAATAGACGGGTCATTAATTTTATGAGTGAATCACTTTTTCATACGAAAAAAAAATTGTTAAATTCGCACATGATTATATACCCGTTACTGTGGCCTAAGGCCGTATAGAGAGAGCGTTACCCACAGTCCAAGATTTAAAAAATATATATATTTATTTTATTGTGTAGACTATACTGAGTCTTGACAAATTTTTTGAAACTTTTTCACCAGAAAATAGTCGGGATAAAAAAGTAGTTTAATGTATGTAATTTTATGTACGGTTATACGGGTGTTCACGCTACTGGTGATGTAATTTGTTGGATTTTTAGCACCAAGATAAACCATTTATAACAATGAATTAACGTATGTGAAGGGTTTGTAAACATTTAGTAGAAAAAAAACGATCTTGCCCATCGAAAACCATATACATTCGATATTGAATCATCAAGGTTTAATTAAAGATCACGAATTTTAGCTGACGAATGAGGAGCATTGCTGCCAACACTTCAATGTTCGCGAAGTTGCTGTATTTCGGCAACACTTAATATAAATTAATGATAATAATAATTAATCTCGTGACATAAATATAAATAGACATAATTATTAATGGATAATGTTAACTTTTTCAAGTCAATAGTCTATCTTTTTGATAGACAAAAGTTTAGTTTAGTATTCGATTCAAAGATTAAGTTTAGTTTTTAAAGAGTTTTAGTTTTTAAGTTTAGTATCAAGTTTTAGATTTTTTAGATTAAGTTTAAGATTTTAAAGGTTTTTATTTAGTTTTTTAGTTTTTTAGTTGTTTAAATTAAGTTTTAGTTAAATATTTTTAGATTAAGTTTGGTTTTTAAAGAGATTAAATTTAGGATAGTTCTTTAGCACTGACAGATAAACAAAAGTCCATATTTTTTCACGAAATAATATAAATATTTATAATTGCGTCCTTTAATTATATATCTTATGAAAAATTAGCATCTACAGAATAAATCTTTACCTCGTGGGCTTTTTTTTAAGTTTATTGAATAAAAAATTCATAAACCGTCATTTGAATCAACTGGACTGCTTCAGCCTCTTCAAGTACGCGAGAAATTTACACATGATAGTCGGTGTTACTATAGGGTGTCTCAAATGACCCGACATTTTTATTTATTAACAAAACGTATTATTTCTTTGAAAAGTATGAATATTTTTATCTTAATATAAGGAGGAAAAATTGAGGTTATGTGTGGAACACGATATCCAATTGAGAAAAACGCGTTTGAAGTTTCAAAAGTACTTTCGAACACTCTGACACGTAATTACAAATGTTCGTGTAACTTCGAGTATAATCGCCGGATTGACAAGAAATTTTCTGTGTGTGTACTTAAATATATGTACATTACGAAATTAAAATTAAAAAATATCCATTTTGCAAAAATTTTAACTGTATATAACCCCTTAATCTCGTTGTAGTCCTTAGAACATAAATCATGTACACTTTGAAGAAAACTTGAAAAAACGCCGGTTATTTTCTCGAAGAACACAATGGTCGATCAAAGACAGCCTTTAGAATGAAGGAAATCTCGAATGCCGAGTGCGTTTTTCCTACCATCATCACCATTCTTCATGGGCATACCTGTCTATCGGATATTTCAATATCCGTTTCGCATATAAACGGATATATCTTCACCCCCTTTACCATCGTGTTCTATCGTTTTCCCATATCTTTTTCCATCGTTGCCATGAGGGATCTCCGAGACAAGTTTGATGGACGAACATCGGCAACGGATGTGTACTGGCACTCAATCAAGTTTACGAGCCGAACTATCTTCCTTTCGATGTATTCTTCGACACCCGGCTTCGATAATTTATTCGCGCGATCATCAGTATTGCCCTCATTCAATTTTGCTTTTCTCGTTCTCGACGAATTTATGAAATATGCGGCTGCTCGCGGTTCACCATATTACGTTACGGAGCGACGATGATTCGATCACAGCTAGCGAGTGTGAAACGTCGTCAAACGAGGTTCCGTAATATTATGTAAAACCAATCGATGAATAAAGACAACCCGGTTTCGATATAAAGGTCAAAGTTTCTTCCAACAATCTATACTCGCTTATTGTTACTATTTTTTTGTATTGAAGTCATCGCGCTGTCAAATTATTATGATTTATCTTCAGCTTATTTTTATCATTTTTATACTGAGTCTGCTTCGCTGTCGTACGCTTAGTTATTATTTTATGTATTTTTTTTATTTGCATACTCTCTGGAACGTGCTTTGCCCTGTTGAATTCCAGGGCATTATTATGTCAATCAATTATCAAGGGGTCTCACTTTAGACGCTAAAAAGGCTATTTTCATGCGTTTTTTTTATAGGTTTATATTATAGATATTGATATAAAAGTTGTTACACTTAATAAATATACTTTCGAAATACATTTTTTTTAAATGTATTTCTAAGTCCCTATTTATAGCGCATATCATACAATTTTTATGTATGTAAAAATGAAATAACGGACATTATTCGAAAAAACTCGTTTTTTTCCACCGTTTTTTGCCAAAAAATGTGTTTTTCCCCATCGTTTTTGTAAAAAAAACTCTTTCGAAATACATTTTTCGAAATATATTTTTTTAAATGTATTTATTTAAGTCACTATTCATAGACGAAAATGGTAGTTAAAAACATGTCGGTCTGTAGGTCTACTGTAGGTAGAACTGTAGGTCTGCGCTGTTGATGAAATCTCGGAGATGGATCATCCGAAACATAAAAATCAAACGGTTTTAGATTCAGTATATTAATGGCTATAGCGCATATCATACGATTTTTTATATATGCAAAAATAACAAAATGGCGGAAATTTTTCGAAAAAAAACGTGTTGTTTTCATCGTTTTTTGTAAAAAAAATAGTAAATGTAAAAGTTTTAAAGAATCCTTTATATGCGCTATAGCTATAGTTGTAAAGAATATTTGGTTAAAATTTCATAAGGATCGGTTCAGTAGTTTCGAAGATTTTATCATCAAGCCGTCGAAAGTTTGTTTGGGTTACATAAATACATAAAACATTTTTTCAATGTATTTCAAAAGTATATTTCTTAAGTGTAACAATTTATTTTATATCAATATCTATAATATAAACATATAAAAAAAATCATGAAAATAGCTTTTTTAGCGTCTACAGTGAGAAGACCACTTAAGGGAAGACTTTTACGAGCCGCAAAAGGTCGTTTTTACAGATTTTTTTGTCTTCTAGATAATTTATTTGCGATTTGGAATAAAGGTAGTTGATTGAGCATAGATTGAATTTATTTCTTGTTAATTTGTACCTAAAAAAAGTGTTATCAAAAATGTTGTTGAGGTACAATAGAGCCTCTGTATAAAAAATGAGGTCCGACGGCCAGATCGATCACTTGACAATGGTTGGTCTGAAAAGTAGAAATAAAAAATAATCTATTGTATAAATGTAGTTCTTGTTGCATGTAGCCATTTAAAAAAAGTCTCACAAAATAGCGAGTGTAAAGAAAATATAATATTGGCGAAATTTTTACTTATATTCGGGGGCTTAAAACAACCGATATTTCAAAACACGGCTACCTACAACGATAGCTACTGCAATTACGAAAATTTTGGTTTCTTAAATTGAAAGTCGGACAGTTCTAGCTCTAGTGTTATCATTCCGGTCAGGTCTAGAAAAGTCGTTTGGAAAAATACGCGATTGAAAGTTTCAGTATACGTAAATCGTTGAGCTCTCACAAAATCGTCTGTAACTTGGTAAATCTTCAATATTTTAACGTGATTTTTTTCCACATATTCGAGAATATGTTCACTTTGAGCAAATGCAAAAAAATAAATTTTTCACCCGTCACAGTGGTCTCCGCCTTGAGAATAATTGAAAAAATCTAGCGATAAAAAGGGTACAAAATTATCATAATTTCGAAAATCCCTTAAAAAATGTCGGGAGTAAAAACTTGATATCACCACCTGTATGAATAATCTAAGAATGAAAGCACCATACCCAGTGTCCTGAACCACGTCCAAAAAACAACCGACAATAGCACATCATTTTTACGGCACCATGGCGAAAAGACTTTCCCACCGACATTTCATCAACAGTGTTAAGATGATTACTAAAATAAATCTAAAAGCTTTCAACTATCGCGATTGAAGTGTATCGAAAGAATACATTGGCTATACTTTAGCAAATTGATTCACGGCCAAACGAGACAACCCAAGCACCCCACTCGAGGTGTTTTCCTCAAGCTTGCACTCCTATTAGGAATTTCCATTTCTGCAAACGAAGTACCCATGCTCTGCCTCAGCTCTTCCAAAAGTGCAAATTGACGAATGTCCAAGCTTCTTTCACATGTGCTCCGAACATCCTTACCATCATAGATACCTTCACACAACCAACATCACGAACAAACCCAAACAAAAAATCACGATCTTTGATTTTCTCAGTATCGTCGAGAGTGCAATGCGCATTGGCTTCACCGATAAAAACCGAGATGAATCATACAGCGACCAACTCCTCGGTCCGTACAGTATCATAATGCAAGAACGAAGAAATTCCGTTGCGCTGGGACAAAAACAAATGCGCAACTATAACTCGAGAATTTTGATATTCCGGTGACCGCATGGATAGAAGGCAGAAACGGCGTAGCCGGCTGGTCCATCCGACTATAATCGAATTCCGGTCACGTTCTACCTATCACTTATATCCTTCGTACGCGAGAAATTCTCTGTACCGAAACCTCTATTCTCGCTCCCCGAATACGTACGACCCGCATGTGCATCACAGCATCGAAGCATTGCCTCTCCGTTTTCACGTGGAGACGCAGGTAGGATGGGATGCAGTTTACGTAACATTGTAGCGCGTACTTCGCATACTTCTCATTCGCTCGTGCTCGAACGTACACCGAATCGCAGCCGAACTAATCGGCCTAATCGAATTGTAGACATTTCACAACGTACGTATACTTATCCGGAGCTCATCCGCAGGATATTCCCGATTCTAATGCTATTGAAACCCTCGCTGAACGAGCGTCATTTTCGTCTGATCCCTGATAATTGCCACTTGCTAATCAGAAATTTCGCACGTGGACTTTGGATGATTCCAAATTGGTCATTATACATTCATCTCCCACATCCACGTACGTAACTTGGTGTTGCTGTGATATGCACATTCGTCTCTTCCATTCTCGCCAGGGGATTCCATGGCGTAATCGTTGAAACTTTCCTTCAATAGGGAAATGTTATCCAAACGAGCTTGAGCTGGCGCGGTGATGGCTCAAAGAGTGCGGCGGCAATCTCGATCACAGCATCTCGTCAATCCAACTTTATCGACAAATCGCAACACTCAGCCGAACGAATATCCATCAATATGTAAACGTTTCGCCACCCACACGCGCACACACGCACACACACAAACACAGTTTGTAATAAGATGCACTTTGTTCGCATTCCCCAGTGAACGTGAGGACGGAGCTTTGGTTGTTCGAGAGGGACGCAGGCAATTTGCCATCAGCGCCCTTTGCGATCTCCATGCGCAGCCTTCTACGTGACTAACGGAAGTATCTATAGAACGTCAACAGCGATTTCGCGAGCGACCTTCCGTCTCAACGTCGCAGAAATCCTCACAAGTTTCGATTACCGAAGATGGAAGCCTCTGGTAATGGAAGAAAGAACACTCAGCGGCTATTCGTTTCGATGGCAATCTCCATCGGCGATGTTTACCGAATAGCTTTTTCCGGTGAGCCGTTCCGTGAGTTGCCACAGATCGAGAGTAGAAAATGATATTAGAAGTGAAGATTTCCACTTTCAGCGAAAAAAGAGAAGATTCCAATTATCTTGGATCAACGATTAAGGGGTTACCCCCACTTGCGATTTTGAAAAAATCGATTTATTTTTTTTTGCATTTTTTTTTAAGTATAAGTATCTGAGAATAGATGGCTCTATGAGTATAGGAATAGATGACTCTATGTAAGTTTACAAAAAAATATTTTCTTCGTGTAAACTGAAATTGAAACTTTAAACGCGTTTTTCTCAAAATGGCATTTCTGTAGTCGGTGACCAAGATTACTCGAACACTAATGAACCGATCTTCTTGAAATTTTGCAGGCTTATTTAATACATAAAAATGTAGTCTTTAATCGTTCGATTTTTTTTTCGAAAAAAAATGGCCGTTTTATAGCCAAAAAACGGCCGTTTTTTCGTTAAAATCGGACCATTAACTTTGACTGTCCGCCATTTTGTGAAAAATGAATATTTTTCAAAATCCTTCGATAAAAGACTAGTTTATACTTATATTTGACTAAATCCATCCGCATTTTTTTTCAGATGATCCACTTCGCCGCAATGTTGGTCACCGCAAACCGTGTATATAAAAACATTATTTCATTGACGGCCATTTGCCACTAAACAATTTAATATTTTTCAATAAAAAAATTACTGAAAGTTCTTCAAGATGTGGTCTTTAAGATGGTATATTGATCGATTAAAAAAATTTTGTAGTTTTCTTTAAAAAAATTCATGAAAAAGGCCTTTTTTGCGCTACAAGTGGGGGTAACGCCTTAAAAGGGGATGGAATCCGTCTCACTGTTTTCTGTCTTTCCTCTCCTGTTTTACGTGCTTCTGCCTTCAGTCATCAAATATAAATGGCGAGAACAATTAATTTTTGGGTCTTACTATCATGCAACGCGATGTGGATTTCCCTGATGGGGAAAATTACATCGCATCGTTAGATCACGAGAATAGGATATTAGCGTGTCTGCGCATGAGGCTCGTAACATTTGGCTTTACGAGGACGTCAAAGCGCGTGCTTTTCGCGATTTTCGGAGAGATCGAGGCTCGAGTCACAGGGTTTCTTGGATATAATAACAAAATACAGCGAGGTTGGAATGCCGTGTACATTCGCCTGAGATGATTTCGTCGGTGATGTGTCTTGAGGACTTACACGAAGAAAAATTGGCGGAAAAACAATAATACGCATTATGCGACGAATGGAGAAGAACAAATAAATATATACGGGAATAAGAAGTAACATATCATAAAATCGCACGTGAGGCTCACGTTCTTTCGAGTATTACGAAAAACTCGTATCAAATTTTCCCCGTGTCGCTATATATCAGAAAAATGCGCCACAGTTGTCTGGACACGATGAGCACTCGTATCGCGGACAAGAACACGCGGGAAGATAACAACTTCGAAAGAGTCCGAAAAAGGCGATAAAAAATCCTTACGAGCGCGTAAAACTAAGATATAAAAATATTTATTCGCCGTAGCTGCTGTCTAGCCTTTTCTAGCGGCCCTTTCGGATTATCGTTCATGTACTCCACCAACTGACACGTTCCACGAGTTCATCGATACTTGACTTGTTGAAATCTTAGTACCTATATCGAGCACGTACACCCCCGCCCCAAAAAAAAAGAAACAATAAGGATCCATTCTCTTTGCTATTCATGCTACGTTGCGGCTGTCCTGTTTCAAAACTCTTTTTCTTTTTCTAGAATTTTCAGGACATCTGGTTGTGAAGATGCATATGAAATTTTCCTTAAAAAATAATAAAATAGTTTTCTGCTGTGTTTCAGTCGAGAGAGAGAGAGAGAGAGAGAGAGAGAGAGAGAGAGAGAGAGAGAGAGAGAGAGAGAGAGCGAGAGAGAGAGAGGGCGGGGGCGGAAGAGAACGACTAGTAACAAGGGGTTGGAATATCTTTTTCATTTTTTTCTTATCCGTCAAACCGACTGGAACTATGCACCGGATCGATGAGAAAACATCCCACTCTTGTCAAGCTGCATTCCACTATATCCACCCACTCGTATGTGTATATATAAATAAATAAATAAATAAATAAATATACATATATATATATATATATGTATATATATATATATATATATTATATTATATTCGAGTGGGTGAATGTAGCATACAGGGTGTCTCATTTTAATTGCATGCCCCAATTAAAGTGTGCAAATGAAGTTGGATCCAAAAACGTTTTTCACAAAACTTTACTATTATTTTTTCATTTCACTTAATTATTTTGTCGATGCATTTACGAGATCCCCAGGTAAGCTTCGTTATTTTAAACGAGGACAATAGTTGTCCCCACATCAAAACATAGTAGGTTCTGAAACGAATCTGCCGAAGAACAGCTCACCGTTGTATCATAGAAATCGCGGTAGTTGTGAAACTTAAAAATGTTGAATTACGAATGCATGGGTATTACCCGAAAATGTATTACCTGGCATCATTATGACACGAGACTCAAAGAAAATCCGATGCCTAAAAAACAATATCCGACCACCTGATTCGCCGAACATAGGTGACAATTCTTCTCCAATGGAACAATCACATCACGAATATAAATCGTCGAATTCAAAATAATGGATCATATAATAATGGAAATCAGTCGAGTCAGACAAGTTCTTGGAGGGCATATTTGTCGATCGTACTTCATTTTGTCGATTTCTCTGGAGTGTGCAATTAGACACAGGGTACGTGTATATATAATTGGACATCTGCATACCTATGGAGGTTTCAAAGGCATCCGCGCTTTCGGCCCGGGCAATAAATCAAGCCGCTCGCCACGCTCGGTTCGCCAGCGAACGATTCAAGAGAAAAGACTATCTCACCGGCACATACGCTGGAAAAGGAGAATGCTTGACGAAACATTGAACGAACAAAGTGCCCGCATTGCACAGATAATCGCGTAACAGGGAAGTAAGGAAAAAGGTGGGATGGTATACGGGAGCTGGAAAAAATTACTATTTACAGAATGTACATGTTATTAGCCATTACAATGAGGCGATTGCCAATGAAAGCATGAGAATGGAATGAAACTTGAGTAGATGATATTGAGTAGATATGCTATTATCATATGTCGAAAGATTGCTCAGTCCTTATCTGGATATGATACATTTGGGTGGAGAGCCAAAGCATGGAGGCTTAACGGAGACTTTGTCCTTGAAAGCAGCGGGAGATGTTAGCGGGTCAACATGAGCAGCTAGAAGAAGAGGAGGGATGCCTCTATGGACCAGGCATTGCCGATTAGCGGTAATTATAAACACATTTGTGTAAACACATTACAAAACTTTAAACGCGTTTTTCTCGAAAACACGTTTTTAAAAATGGCTGACATTCTCCTGACCGCTGTAATTAACATATCGACCTGAAATTTGGAGAGCATACTTAGAAAATATGTCTTCACGGAATGACGGATCGTTTTTTCGATAGATACATTTTTGCATTTATTATTTATCTTTTTATGCGAAAAAAAACGCGAAAATTCGATTTTTTTTAAATTGCCGCCATTTTCGAAATTTGTACTAAATAAAAAACCCATCCGTCATTCCATGACCAAAGGGTCACAAATTGATAATATGCTTTGCATTTGTGTTTCAGATCAACAAAGAGGGGGCAGTGATGTCAGCCGTTTACCTCCCGCGATTTGAGGACCTGTTTTCGCGGAGTTGCAACGGCCGCCATTTTGGTTTAAAAAAATTTTTTTAACGTTCTGTATATCATGAATAAAAGCAAGAAAAAAACCGCACTCGAAAAGCTTTACTCGTTTCCTTTAAAAAAAATAAAATGTACACACCTGAAATATGGCACTCCAAGGACAAAGTCTCCCTTAAAAACAGGTGGGCGAACATTCTGATAGGAAGGATAGTTACTAAAATTCGGCAGACATATTTATGCAACGGCAAGGGCAGCGTTTGTCGTTTACAGATTTATGCATACTGTTGTACAAATAGACAAAACCATATAAGACTGCAAATTAAAAAATGTTGAGAGTAATGAATAACAATTAGACTTGAGTGTATGGAACTCAGTTATAGTTATTTAGTTTTCTCATTACTTACAAAGATACAAACTCCCGGATTTCGCAGAGGTCGGGCAATTTAGAAGCATAAAGGACAACCAATTATTTGGATGAGGCTGGAAATGGATACTGCTCCATGGAGAACTGGAGAAAAAGTTCTGTCCAGTTCACATTGCGATAATGTGTCAACCTGCGCTCAATTGAGCTCATACAATTCATTGGACTTGGTTTGTCGATGATTCTTCCGGACAGATCATGGCGCATATCCTCATCTTGCACTTTGGTCGACTTAGAAGTAGATGAGACTACTTGAACTGTAAACTTTTCCCGGGGTATGAAATCTCAACACTCATGTTCCGAGGATATATTGGCTACTTGTATATTTATTTATCATCACCAAACGTAACCACGTTTCTTCACATTTTTCCAACGACAACGACGCACACAGAGTGATACAAAAATATTTCGTTTTTACAAGTACATTTTTTCTTAAAAGTATTCAACCGTTTCCATCTTTCTCCGCCAATGTTCGTTTTCCACTTCGTCACGTGAGAGCCCCGGAGCAAAGATTTATTTCGATGCCTCGAGGAACTTCTTATGCCTACTCAATCGGATTGATTTACATTGATGGGTTGATTACTCAATTGGACATTGCAGAGCATATGGCCATGGAGATATGATCGTCGCCAGCAGTCCAGTCGCGCTCCTTACGCCTATAGAAACTCACATCGCGTTCCTTCATAGGCTTTCCGATGGTCTATTGTCATTATCCTGAAGTTCACATCCGCAAAATCCATAGCGTGGTTCGAAAACTTGGGCAAGCGATTTGAAAGGACCCAGATGAAACCCCGTGCAATCTTACGCGTAAAAGGAGACCAGATTAGCGACGATGCTCCAAATGGAAAAAATCTAATAACGACGTAACATTATCCGGAAAAATCTACCTTGATGTCGTTGGGAAAAATCAAAGCTTCGTCGTCCGCAGCAATGATCGTACGCTTTTGCGAGTAAATTGACTGCGTGGGATCCCAACATCCGATTGCGTTGTAATTAGTCAGAGTGTACAGCATGATACCGGTCTCGTCAATAATTTCCGCTGTAGACGGACCCAAATACGTTCCAACGACGGTCTGCGCAAAACCAATGCAATCAAAGCCCATCGTCGATCGAACGAACAACTAATGAACCCCACGGTCTATTGTCACCTGATCTCAGGTTCTTATCGAATTGATTATAGTTACCTGCGCCCTATCGAGATAAGCATTCAACAGTCTTTGGTTCTTCAGAATTCTCGTGGAAATAGCAAGCTCCGTGTTGCCATTGAAAGGATGGAAGTATAGGGTTCTGTCTCCGTCGTAATTAATCGGTGAGAGAGCCATCCCGTATACTACTTGGGCATCCGGTTGGTAGTCTATACTATAATTATATCTGAAATTCCGATGCCATGATCTATCTTTGCGCCAGTCGTAGACTGTCACACCGCGGCCCAACTCGTCAGTGATGTAAGCGAAAGCGTCGTCGCAGCTATCACGATCCAGTTCAACTGCCATGTTCGGAATGAAAGTGTCCTGAAAGTAGGATAACGAGGCTCGTTGAATGTAACCAAAAGGACGAGCATTTGAGGCAACTACTACTCAATCCTCAATAAAATGCAGGACATGAGAATGATTGGCACTATTGGTGCTCGGTATATTCTCCATCACAACAGATACTGACGAGTTCCGATGAATCAATAAATTGAATACCTCTATAGAAGTGCCGCCAGGCAGTTCATGCCACCGCACCAAGCTGTCGGTTATCAAGTCAAAGACTTTGAGGCTGGGTGGACAGATGCTGCGTTTTTGGCTGTCTACGACCATAGTGCCAGTATCGAGGACCCACAAGCGGTCGCAATAGTCGACGTGGATTCTGGAGCATGAAATATCATATTGGAATGCAGTGAAGAATTATTTTGAATCATTTTTCACCAGTGATCGCTTACCTATGTGCTGTGATGATGTTTCCACGGCAACTTCCAGGGTGGTTTTGCTCTAAGCTGGGGTAAGCTATCAATTGTGGTGAAGGTCTGATAGAGTCAGCGATAGATATATAATTCAGAGCGGCTGGAATCCCTGCGAAACGGTATGTATATTCTTGCGTAAGGGAGGCGGAGAATTAAGTTTATAAATCCAAAGACACGGCTCCTTCCGTGTTATCAAAATTCGACAGCAATAATGAGAACGAGTCGTATCGATACGATCCGGACATTTCGTACAAGATTCTACATGAAGACCACGAAGATCAATAGAATAACTGTGCGCTGTATTCCATTTACCAAATCTTGCCCTTTGAATTTGTCATGTGAGACATGTGAATATAATTACGAAGGCGCATAATTGCGTGTAATGATCATTGTGTTTTTTTGACTCACTGCGTTCTCACAGCAGCAGCCCTGCACTAGATAACACACGCGACAACCGCATTCGATTCTTCTTGCGGCATACTCGAACTCATTCCTTGTCGTAGTACTTATCATACGTATAGTTTCGTTTCAACATTTCGTTAATATGGTTCACTCACCGGAGGTCCATCTCGGTACCGTGATGAATAACTTGTCTCTCCACAATTCAATGCCAAAGGGAACAGCATTTCTTGGTGTGTATGGGCTGCCCAACATCTCAGTTAATCTGCTCCAGCGGTTTGGAAAAGCCCAGTCCAGAACTCTCCATGAGAACAGTTCAAGGATCTCTGATTGTTTGAACTCGTAGACCTCTGCAATGTCTAGAAATGTTGAAGGGTTATCAAGGTCTAGGAATGTCTAAGTGTCATCAATATCTTGGAATGGCTAAACGTCATCAATGTCTAGGAATATCAAAATGTCATCAATGTCTATCAATGTCAAAGTGTTGGGAATGTCTGAATGTCATTAATGTCGAAATGTCATCATTGTCTAAGAATGTGTAAATGTCATCAATGTCTCGGAATGTGTAAATGCCATCAATGTCTAGGAGTGTCAAATTCTTAGTAATGTCTGAATGTCTTCAATGTTTAGGAATGTCTAGATGTTATCATTTCTAGGAATGTAAAAATGTCAGCAATGTCTAGAAATGTCTTAATGTCATCAATGTCGAGGAAAGTATAAGTGTCATCAATGTCTAGGAATGTCGAAATGACTATGATTTTTTTCTCAAGTAATATGCCGCGTATATGTTATTTCGGTTGTCAATATGTATTCTTTTGGTTTTCAATGTTTGGGCTTGTTCACCCTAGCGGTCTTTTAATATCCCATCCTTGACCCCGCAATTGGCACTTCTTTATATTCTAGGCGAGATTGTGATACGCCTAGACATCTATGACTAATTTGATATGTTCTATTTACATACATTCCCATAGAGGTACTCACCGTCACTGCCATGGACGATCAAAACATCGAGACTTGCAACGAGGAACAAAATCAGCCACGTTGACCGTAGACGAAAACATCTCTCCATTTTTATTAACAATAAGCGTACTCTCGTTCTTTTTTCGTATCTTATTCGATGAGCTACTTGCTTCTGAGTAATGGCAAAAAGCCCGTAATTTAATAAGATAACTTTCAATATGCCTTCGGTGGACCAAAATCCAACTGTGTCCATTCCAAAATTCGCGCCATTATATAGGCGGCAGATTATGTTTTTGCGGATGCTAAGGATTATTATCATCCTAATCGGCCATCTCGTGAAGATATCGTAACTTCTTCTTTCTCACGTTTCTCGATCGGGCTTATTGAACGTTGATTATCTTGTATGATCTTTTACGATTATTCAGATAACTTCGTGATTAATTGCAAATTTTCGAGTACATATAGGTATTAACTTTCTGCATGAATAAGCAGAAGTGTATGCAGTCGGGCCGTGCGGAAGTAATTTCAAAACAAACGGGAGAAAAGTCGTGCGGTATCGTCGCGTGAATCGTCTTCGGCTTATAAACCAAATCATATCAAGTATATATCACTCGAGATTCTTTTTTTATCGGGAGCTCACGGAATTAATAAAAACTGTTTGGAGCAATGTGCAAATTTAAATTATGCATATGTTTTTTCAATTTCAATTTCCGTGAACCAATTCAAATTTCAAAGCTGCCACACAAAAAAACACGTGTACAGTCGGGGACTTTTTATCAATATGAATTGCTAACTATTTAGAACACGGTTAATTGTGCAAAAAAAAGATTTTTTCTTTAATAAAAATTTACCTTGGCTGTTTTTCTCCACTTCCGTGATGGATAGAAATTAGAGAGCAACACTTTTAAAGTACTGCATCATAGCCGAAAATCTTTTTGTAACAAGTTAAATCCGAAAATCCAAACCACACAAAAAATGAGAAGAAATCAGTGCGAATAGCATAGTTCCGGGATTGGGCACTTTTGTGTTAACGTGATTAAATCGAAATAAATAAATCAAGGATTTTGTGGAAAGATGACGGAGAAATTGGGGTTTAGAGTTTTTTTTACATAAAACTCGCAAAATTGTATCAACGAAGCTCAAAATAATATCGACGATCCTGAAAATAGAAGCCCAAAAACGGCCACATTCCGAGAGAAAAATTCTGGGAAACGCTTGGTGAAAAAAAGCATTTTTTAACACAAAGTTACAAATATTGAGAGACTTAAAAAAATCACCAAAAAATACAGAAAACCATAAAAACATCGCCGCCGGCAGATGATACTGTTTTCAAAGTCGGTGGACACGATGAATCAAGAACCACTTTACCGATTGTTTCCAAATTTACAGGAGATACGATGAGAAACATTCAAAGGTCGTTGACGATCTCACTTTTTAAAAATCGATTTTCATTTTTTAATAGTTACGTAAATATGACAACTTTTTTCATCGATTTTGTATGCTCGAGTTGAAATTCGTTTCCACTTTGTCAGAAAAAATTGATTGAAAAATCGACAATCGTCAACGACTCGTATTTATTATTGACATGAATAACCGGTTTGGTTTTGAGATTTCATGTGAACCGTTTAAGGCCTTAGGCCGCAGTAACGGGTATAAAATCATGTGCGAATTTAACAATTTTTTTTTTCGTATGAAAAATTAATTCACTCATAAAATTAATTACACATCTATTTAGTATGAATATCAAGCTGTTAGAAAGTTTATATATATTTATTTCGTTCTACCAAATGGCCGACTACTAATATTTTCTTTTGTTAGCTTTTTTTTAGGTTTAGGATTTTTAATAGTTACGTAAATATGACAACTTTTTTCATCGATTTTGTATGCTCGAGTTGAAATTCGTTGCCACTTTGTCAGAAAAAATTGGTTGAAAAATCGACAATCGTAAACGACTCGTATTTATTGTTGACATGAATACCCCGTTTGGTTATGAGATTTCATGTGAACCGTTGAAGGCCTTAGCCCGCAGTAACGGGCATAAATTCATGTGCGAATTTAACAATATTTTTCGTATGAAAAAGTGATTCACTCATAAAATTAATTACACATCTATTTAGTATGAATATCAAGCTGTTAGAAAAAATATATATATACTTTTTTCGATCTACAAAATGGCCGACTACTAATATTTTCTTTTGTTAGCTTTTTTAGGCGCTCCGCGGCGTGACATTTAGCATCCACAATTTTTGACCTAAAACAAAAAACAAAAATTCTCGTCAATCTACATTAGAATACCTAGAAAAGCACGTACGGAATTTAAAAAATATTGTTTTATTCAAAAGTTGTAGGTATTTGAACTGAAGAAATGAATTTTCAGTGAAAAATTTCGTTGTAATTGCTCATAACCTGCGCATAAAATAAAAAGTTTTCGATTTATTAGAAATTCCCTACGTAGTTCTCTGCGAAATGCAATTAGGAACATAACTTTTAAATTTGAAGTTAATCGAGTGAAAATTGTTGAAGTTATTTGTCACGCCAATTGGAAAAAAGCTGTTTCGAGAAGTTTCGAGTAATCGGCCATTTTGTACATCGAAAAAAAAATAATAACATTTTTTAACAACTTGGTATTCATATTAAATAGATGTGTAATTAATTTTATGAGTGAATCACTTTTCCATGCGAAAAAAAATTTCATCACATGCCGGTGGCAATGTTTTAGTTATTTTTCTGTATTTTTGGTGATTCATTTTAAAGGCTCTCAATACCTGACCTTCGTGTTAAAAAAATGTGTTGCTTTTTCACCAACCGTTTCCGAAAAACAAAATTCGGAATTCAATAATTTTTTTCGGGCTTCTAGGTAGATGTAGCCCCTTAAGATTATAGGTTTGACCTACTCAGTCCGCTTTGCCGTATTGTGAAAAGCAGGCGCTTACTGCGCCATCTGGCGGTCGTTTGCGGCGGCTCATAGGCAAAAACTACGAATTCTGCAATACCGTCGTGACCGCGTCGAAATTTTGCAGTGTGTGGCCTCAATTCAATTGAGCATCTAGTTGGCACCACTGATCAAGGCATGTGAAAACCGAAAAGCGTTATCATCCGTCGATAACGTAGAGAATTTGTACCGATAAGTCGAGGTCTCGATACAGACTCTGAACGAGCCTCGTCTTAGCGGCAATCGGTACTGCGTTGTACTAGAAGTACCCGCCACATCCGCCGAAACGCTGTGCGGCGCAGTTTTAGCGGGAGCGTTCAAAGCTGTGCCCGAAACGCCAATAACGTTCCATCGAAATTGAAACGCTCAGGACATTTCTCGCAAACTTTCTTTCCTCAATATTTTTCAGCATACCCTACACGTCTAAAGGAAAGCTTTTTTCACTGACATTTCAGCATTGAACCGATCACCAAACAATATTGCCAAGATTCTTCGAGACGGTTTATCCAGAGGTTCCGTCAAAATGACCATCCAACGTTTCCCGAAGGCCACACGACCACGCCGACTCAAAGAACATTTATCAGCCCTCTTATTCGGCATGGACATTCACCGTTGCCCTTGGAAAAAGAAAGACAAATAAATCCCCGATTTATATTCCACATATTCCGTACGCAGCCTGCCAGTCCGCTCGAGTTCGGCTCGTTCTTCGATTCATAAAAAAGAAGAAAGACGAAAAAAAAGATCCAACCGTAGCTGCTGCTTGTTTGCCGAGCCCCGTAATTACTCGCGAGATGAATTTTGCGAGAGGGATTCAGGATGGGTTACAGGGCTGTGTGAATTCCAAAGGAGCACAAGCGCAGCGGGCAATTGATAGTATTGGAGAACGGCAGCACATGGAAGAGGAGTGAAAGATAAAGAGGCGAGGCCTTAAAAAGGTGTTAAAGCGTGCGGTGAGCGAGCACGTTCGCTCGAAAGAGGCTTTATATTGGAAGGTGTTAATTCAAAACAAAACCTAAATATAGGCGAGTGTGAAACTTGCGCTCGGAGCTGCTGGTCCTGGCGGTTCGCTCTTCTGTCAGGCCTCGTCGAAGAGCGGGGCCACAACGAGAGTCCACTCTGCTGGGCCCTTTCCCCTCTTCTCAGCCTCCTTGCCCATCGACGCGTGTATAACGCGAGGTTCGCGCCAACTCGTCTTTCTCCTCTTTCCTCCATCGCGTACCTTGTAATCAGCACCGGTCATTTCGTAAGATTTTTTTTTTGCACAAATATAATAACCCTCGACCAAGGGAGACTTTCTTCGCACCTTCGAATTCTTTTTTTTTCCTACTACATTTAACGGGTTCGCGTCACCGCGGTGCTTCTAATAACGAAGAGCACAGAAAGTGAGAGAGAGGGAGAGAGGGTGAGAGAGAGAGAGAGAGAGAGAGAGAGAGAGAGAGAGAGAGAGAGAGAGAGAGAGGTCCCAAGACGTTTTACAGGCTACAAAAGCCCGTGGCGATGCTCAGGCCAAATACTCGCTTCGTCCTGAAATTCATTATTGCACCTCCAGGGTCTGTCGTCTCTGGAAACGTGACGAGAAATTGCATGGGAAAAGCGCACTGCCCCGCCCCTTGAATGCCTCCGACAAATTGTTCACGTAATTTTTGTTAAAAGAAAAAAATTCCAATACTTCCGTGATCTTTGGACACTTGTGATTTCGAATAATCACGTGGTTTTTTTTCGTTTTTTTTTCTCCATAGGTAGTAAAAACGTGGTAACACAAGTTCCAAGTGAAGCAGAGATCAACGACCGATTGGCTACACTTCCACAATATTATTCTCCGTTCTTACGCGCGGAATCTCATCGTTATCTGCTCGATATATTCATAAAAACACAAGACCCACAATTTTTGCCGATCACTCGCGAAGATAAACGGGACTTCCGAAGCTGCTAATCGCCAGTTAGGGAAGTGTCCGATACGGGGGCGTTCATCGATTCTCCAAATTAGCATTTTAGGCGTGAGGCCCTTATAGCTCTCGCTTGCATCACTGATCTTCGGATAGATCTCGCGTTTGCGTAGAGGCTCGAAAATCGATATATATATATATATATATATATATATATATATATATTCGTTCCAGAGTACCCTCGGTTCACCGTCCTCCATAGGGAACACGTTCTTCGAAAAATAAGAATCAAAGGTCCGCGCAAGCCAGGGGGACTCAACTGCCCTGCTGGCTTTTCTGTCGTTTTTTTATTTTTTATTTTTTAATCTAGCCGAGAGGATCACTTTTTGTATATTTTAAAAGGAATGGCTCGAAACGTAGCAAAATTCTTGAATGCTAGGAATTTTAAAAGGCACGTGTAAAACCCTTAAAAATGTTTGCTTCGGTTATCACCGCTATACGAAGGTGGTAAAAAAAAGAAACGTGATCAACGGGTTTCATCCAGCCCGGAAAAAGAGGAATTTTTGTACATTTTTTTTTGGAATGACGTGTGGAGGATTTCGATTTTTTTTAATTTTACATTGAAGAGTATTATTTTCAGTAACTGTTCCAGTTTTTGTATTGGGAAATATTTATGAATGTGGTAGAAATATTGATAAATGGTTTGTGTAGACGGCCGATTGGACGTTTGGAAAATGTGCGACGAGCACTGCTGCTCGGAAACAAATCATCCGAAATATAACAAATCGAACACATTTAGATACTGGATGAAATTATCTAGTGCTTGGACGAAGGATTTAATTGAACGTTGATTTTTGAAAAAATGACCGCAGTCCAAAGAGAAAGTATCGATTTTTGGTGAAAAAACGTTCGATTTTCGTTGAGAAAAAAAAACTATGCATTGAAAAAAGAAATTCTTTGTTCAAGCACTGCTGATATGTAAAAGAAGCTTGGAAAAATCGGAGTTGATTGGTCCAATGGATTTTAAAATACCGTGGTCACTGATTTCGAAAGTCATTTCGGAAAAAACGCGTTTAAGGGGGAAGATACCGTTAGGCGAGGTAAAGATTGCTGATTTTCATGATTTTTTTTTAAAGGAGATATTTCTTCACCATTTTTCAGACTTAGGGTATGTTTTATTACTACTTTTAGCTGTTACGTGGTATTCTTTAAATTATTAACCTTTAGAAATAGCGGATGTATGGCACAGTCTTCTAAATTCCATTTTCGAAACTGGCATGACATACGGCTACAAAACTAATTGCCCGATTCTTATGAAATTTGGTATAAATCTTTCTCACCTTATTGTCTAAAACATGACGCTAAATATTCTCAAAGATATAAAAAAGTTTTTTTTCATTGCCAAATGTAGCCGATTTTTTTTTTCGGAAAACTCAATCTATCTGTTTCGAAGCGTACCATTTCATCGATTTCCAACATTTCTCACTTTTTCTTGGTTCATATTCTGCGTTTGAGTGTTAATGAAAGAAAAATCTGCGTTGGTTTTTTTCAGATTAATTCCGCGGATGCTACGTATCACGCCGTCTGGCAACCCGTTTAGAAGATCGTGCCATACCTCCGCCATTTTTAACGATTAATAAAAAAAAATATCACGTAACAAACAAAAGTAGTAATAAAACATACCTCAAGTCTCAAAAATGTTGAATATTTCCTTTAAAAAAATCGTGAAAATCATCAATTTTTTCCTCGCCTTAAAGTCTCTCCCCCTTCAAGTTCTTCGTGTCGCGGACCCTACCTATAGACGTCCACAGCTCTCTCGATTTTGAACAGATCGACGTGAAATTTCACAGAATATTTCTGAACTGGTACATTTTGTAAATCCGTCGAAAACCAAAAATGAATATTTTCAAAAATTTCAACTCGGTGCAAGTCCTTAGAACGGATTATTTCTACTGTGAAAATAAGTTTATGGTACCCGCTTGTTGTGTACCGTAAAATGGGGTTTCTTCGAACGGATTTTGGAAGTTTTTTGGCAAATAACTTTTTTTAACACCCGAAATTCCAACTTTCTTGCTCCAATAGAACAATGCATCCTTTGGCTATCAAATGTATAAGAAAGTCAAACCCTCCCACAATTTTATAGATACATTTTTTTAAGTGTCAAAGTAACCTAGAGTGTGGGGTTTCTTTGAAAAAGCATTAAAATGCAACTTATATCAAAGATCAAGGGGTACCTTGATATAATGTTGATTTAAAAAGTTAATATTATTGCATTATACATGGGATTAAATGAAAAACAACGATTTTTTTACAATGAAATTGTGATCTTCATTAAGGAAACATTTTATATTAAAATATCAAGTGCCTAGGGTACTATTATAGGCACTTAATTAGTCTTATAATTATCATTGACATCAAAATCAACTTGAGCAACATTACAATCAACTTTAGCACCATTATAATAAACTTGAAGAACAAGTTTGAACACAATCAAATTCGCACACAATTAAACTGTATTTTGGCGCTCTGTTAAGGTAATCCTGTCGCCAGGCTTCAATGGATAGGATTTTCATATTTTTTTTTTTGAATTTCACTAAATATATTAATAATCGTCTCTGTAAAAATTCAGGGTAATTTATGTACCTAATTACAGAGAAAAGAAATATTGAAAATGCGTATTTTTGTGAAGGAATTCCGAGACGACATCCAAATACTCAATTTTCGGTCGCTACAAAAGTGTATACAATAGTGGGAATCCGTCAGATTCTTAAAAATAATCAGGTTTACATACTTAACACTTATAGTAATTCAGTGCTCTCAAAAAAATTACGCCTATTGACCTAATTTTTCTGTAATAGGAAGTTTAGTTTGAACTTCCGGTATTGGATTAATTACCACTTGCTACGATAAAAAGACGTGACAGCAAGGCAACAGCTGACTGTCGTCCTAACCTCATCTCACTCGTTCGAATTTCCACACATATTTCATTTTTAACCGTCATATTTCGCCGACGCAAATATTTCACGCTTTTTACCAGTCGTAGCCCGAATGCAATGCTTTATATTTGCCGCACCTGACATTGTTTTGACAGATCGTCGTTGAAAAGCATGGAGGTTGAACTCGCCTGGTTGAGTAAAAAGAGACGAAGATAGAACCAATGTTGCCAAATATCAAACCTACAAATACTGCGCGAATCGTTGGAATAACTATTTTTTCATTTTTCTAATTAAATGTGAACATTCATTAAACAGTTTACACATGGAAAAATTAGGTATTATGATTTTTTTGTATATGCTAAAAATATAAATTTTACAAGTCTCAAGTATGATCAGTGATATGACTAGTGTGAAGCGATAGGATACCTTAAGGGGTTAGGATCCTCTAGAGGCCGAAGAAATAGGTTTTTCGCGGATTTTTTTCAGAAAAACTACAAAATAGATCGAGATTACAAAAAAGGGTGTTTATCATACATATCAGTGACTGTATACAATAATTTTTTTAAAGCGATTAATTTCAAACGTAGGATTTTTTCGATATATTGATTTTTTGCCAAATGGCGCACTTCTAAAGTGGAAAGTGAAAAATTTGCCTAAAAAATCAGATTATCTATGCAATATAAAAAAAAATCCTACGTACTTCCATAGACCAGAGTTGGGTGTAATTCTATTTATAAATACGAATACGAATTTATTCACATCCTGATTTTCATGTGAATATAAATACAAATTTATTCATACTTCACTTATTTGTATTCACATGCATGCATACAAATACAATTGTATTCACAAATACTCTGAACATACAAATAAATTCACAGTAAAAATGTGAATATTTACAAAAAATCCTGTGAATAAAAAAAAATTCACATCAAAATCTGTGAATGCAAATGTGTTTACAAAAAATTGTAAATACAAAAAAAATCACAAAACAAGTTGTGAATTTTTTCGTATTCATGACAAATTAAAATCAAATTCACAATGATTAGATTGAGATTTGCACCAAAAGTGAGTTCGTACGTATTTTCAGAGAAAACATTGCCTCGAGGCAAAGACATTTTTGCACAAAACTTTTTTTGCAAAAATTTCTTTGCCTCAACACAATGTTTTCTCTCAAAATACGTAAGAACTCACTTGTGATGTAAATTTTAATATAATTGTCGTGAATTTGATTTTAATTTTCTTCAACTTGAGGAAATTCACAACTCATTTTGTGAATTTTTCATATGTATAATGTAATATTTGAGACTCACAACTTTTTTTGCAAAAATTTCTTAGCCTCGACGCAATGTTTTCTCTCAAAATACGTAAGGAGTCACGGTAGGTGTAAATTTCAATCTGATCATTGTGAATTTGATTCTAATTTGTCTTGAAGACGAAAAAAATCACAACTTTTTTTGTGAATTTTTTGTATTTACAATTTTTTGTGAATACATTTGCATTCACATATTTTGATGTGATTTTTGTTTAATTCACAGGATTTCTTGTAAATATTCACATTTTTTCTGAATATTCACAATTTTTTCTGTGAATTTATTTGTATTCGTATTTACAATAAGTGAAGTATGAACAAATTTGTATTTATATTCACATGAAAATCACGATGTGAATAAATTCGTATTCGTATTTACAAATAAAATTACGCCCAACTCTGCCATAGACAAGGTATTTTTCAAGATATATTCAACATTTCAAGTGAATCGGTTGAAAATTGTCTGTTTCGTTTCCGGCCAACTTAAAAAATGTAGTTTTGAGATAAACGCTGCACAGCCGCCATTTTAAAAAGAAACGCTTCAAAAAAATTATTCTACACAGTCACTGATATGTACGATAGACACCCTTTTTTGTAATCTCGATTTGTTTTGTAGTTTTTCTGAAAAAAAAAATCCCCAAAAAGCCAATTTTTTCGGCCTCCAGAGTGGCCTAAGGCCTCAAAGAAGCCCAAAAACTGTCAAAGTTACTCTTAAGGGGTTACCCCCACTTGCGATTTTGACAAAATCGATTTTTTTATTGCATTTTTTTTGAAGTGCAATTTGAAGTGCAGTTTTTTTTATGCCCGGACTAGATGACTCTATGTAAGTTTACAAAAAAAAATATTTTCTTCGTGTAAACTGAAATTGAAACTTTAAACGCGTTTTTCTCAAAATGGCATTTCTGAAGTCGGTGACCAAGATTACTCGAACACTAATGAACCGATCTTCTTGAAATTTTGCAGGCTTATTTAATACATAAAAATGTAGTCTTTAATCGTTCGATTTTTTTTCGAAAAAAATGGCCCTTTTATAGCCAAAAAACGGCCGTTTTTTTCGTTGAAATCGAACCATTAACTTTGACTGTCCGCCATTTTGTGAAAAATGAATATTTTTTAAAATCCTTCGATTAAAGACTAGTTTATACTTATATTTGACTAAATCCATCCGCATTTTTTTTTCGATGATCCACTTCGCCGCAATGTTGGTCACCGCAAACCGTGTATATAAAAACATTATTTCATTGACGGCCATTTGCCACTAAACAATGTAATATTTTTCAATAAAAAAATTACTGAAAGTTCTTCAAGATGTGTTCTTTAAGATGGTATATTGATCGATTAAAAAAGTTTTGTAGTTTTCTTTTAAAAAATTCATGAAAAAGGCCTTTTTTGCGCTACAAGTGGGGGTAACGCCTTAATGTCAATTTAACCCCTTTTACGGTACCCCCGAAAAAGTGCAGGTACGAATAAACGCTCGTCCACCTTCTGCTTCACGTCGAAAGCCTGGGAAGTTTGCGAAATAGAGAGGTAGGATCGGGGGTTTTGCGAGAATAAGCGGCACACCGAGCGCGGGGGGGGGGAAAAAAATATTAGTCTGTTAATATACGAGCAGCAGCAGCAGCGGCCATATTTTATCGAAGAAGTTACGCACAGCGTGGGCGTGAAACGGATAATTTTTGGAAGTGCGAGAGAAAGCGATACGCCGCGCGTATACCTTCGTCCGTTCGATCGTATATCAGGCGCCGATTACCGAAGCTACCTTCGAATTATCGGAATCGAGGGCCCGACTAACGGCCCATCGAACACTGGGCCTTACTCGGCCAAGAGCTCCGAAAATTCTGCCGCCGTTCTGGTGCAACAATATCGTCGGCAGCCAAGAAAGATCCGGATTTCGACCATCTGGCTCCCGCAGGGTTGATTCACCCATTACTAATATTACACACGCGCGCACGTACGCGCAGCTACATTTTCACGCTACTTTCGGTTCTCGTTTCGGACCCGTAAACGATGGAAATTAGGACCCTAGCGGTTTTTGGGCCTTGTGTATCTCAACGGACCCCCTCCCAACCATGGAGGGCCACACGTCAAAAGCAAAGTCGAAACTTCGGGCGTGCGGCTTACATACGACTTACGATGTGACGCCTCGAGTCAAGCCTCAGGGTGCGTGATTGAGACGCCGCGCTTAGACTCGTTTGTTCGACGTTAACGATCCTGTTTATGCCCCGCGCGCTTTTCGCGATCGATCGCCAGGCTCTTTTGCAAACGGAGATACAGACTCATTTGCTACGACATGTCAGTGATGATCGGATCACCATTTTTCTCCAATCAATAAAACGACCAACGGGTCTTTCGGACTTGCTCATATCCCATTATCGGCCAACCTTACGCGCCAAATGTTATTCAATGTCGACCTATCCATTTTGTTTCAGCATTGGTCGATTTTGCGGTCAAGAATTATGGGCATTTTTAATCGGCCATTTCTTCTAGTTTCTGGTGAGGCAGGAAACACACTACGGACGAATATGCAAAAAAGTTCCGCAACGATTTTTTATGTCATTTCGCCGATAATTGACAGGAATGGATTTTAATGAACGGCATTTTAAAGAGGAGGAATTTACCTTCATTCTGTTTTTTTTTTTGAAAAAATTTTATTGCTTTTTTTACGACTAGTACCCTCTTCGAAAACGACAATTTTTCACCTCTTTTTGTTTCTTTTCTGGTGGACACCGTTTACAGACAAACATTTTTGCATGCATTTGTTTGACCGGAATCATAAAGGGAGAAGCTCAAGCTTTAATTTTGTTTTTGTTAAGGTTCGTACGATTTTTTTTTCTAGAGATCTTTTCATTTTTTTTTATGTATACAATTTGAAAAATAACGTGTAACGCGAAATCGAGAAGGATTCAAGGAAAATCTGGAGATATTAAAAAGTTGAATCGGTATTACCGTTCTCAAATACCGATTGAATTTTTTTCCCTCGAAATATTCACCTATTTTCGGTAAAAAAAATCAGATGATTTAGTTACCGTAATTCGAGAACTAACGGGTTTGTGGTAATAATTCAAGAAAGGAGAAATTGTATTTTTCTATTTTCAACGCCATAGAATCGGTTGAAATCCATCGATTGACGTGAGTAGAAAACTGAAAAATTTTAACGGGAAAAAATGCTGAAAAAAATCTGAAATAGTTATATTGCGTTGAAAATAGAAAAAATACAATTTTTTCTCTGTTGAAATTTCACCACAGACCCGTTAGTTCTCGAGTTACGGTAATTAAATCATCTGATTTTTTTACCGAAAACAGGTGAAAAAATCTGAAAATTTGTTCGCGCACTCAACGAAAACTGATTCAACTTTTTTACTATCCTAATGGTTTCCTTGAAACCTTGTCGTTTTCGCGTAACACGTTATTTTTCAAATTGTCTCTTTTTTTATCAAAATACCTGACGAAAAAAAAATTATACGAAGCTAAAAAAACAAAATTGTAGCTTGAGCTTCCCCCTTTATGATTCCGGTCAAAGAAATGAATTTAAAAAATGCTGTCTGTAAACGGGGTACGCTAAAAAAGGAACAAAAAACCGAAAAATGGTCAGTTCCGAAAAAGGGTACTAGTCGTACAAAAAAATAGTAAAAAATATAACGGTGTCATTCCATGTGACTATTTTTTCGCTTTTTTGGGTTTTTTTGTGAACCATTAAAACACACTATTTTTTATTTTTACCACACATTTATCAACATTTTTACAGCCCCTCAGGATTTTATCAAACAAAAATAATAAGTTGAATCGACTCTACACTGTTCGGAAGACATTCGTGTGTTATAAAGGTTGGCTGACGACCGTAATGATTCCGGAGATTCTGCTCATCTGAAATTGAAAAAATCAAACGATTTTTTAATTTGTAGACCTGAGGCTGTCACCGCAACTAGAGTAAAGCAAACATATCAAAAATTGAATGTTTGGCACGATTTTAAAACTTAAGTTCCCAGTTTCGTTGTTTGTTTTCGACTTTTTCAGCTTAAAAAAACTATGGCAGATATCTATAGATGTGCTGACATACCATAAAAAATTGACCGAAATTCAATCAATAGTTTTTGAGATATCATAGGAGCCAATTTAAAAAATATAGTTTTGAGAAATACTCATTTAAAAGTTCAAGTACGATTTACACAAAGAAACTGTTCACTCACCATTGGTCTGCTATGCCGGGTCCATATAACACGAACACGTTTTTTGCAATTCGTGCAAAAAAGAATTTCGATTTTGGGACCTGTCACATGGGATGACCGCCTTAAATAAAATTCTCTCATCAGTCCGATTTTGTTTTCGTTCATTCAAATGACTCATGTTGTACATTAAAATACATTTAATGCTTCATTTTTTTTTTATATAACTTTTCTTGCCACTGCAGAATGATGCCTAAAAATCATTTCAACAATGCCTAAGAATGATGCCTCCTCCAAAAATTGTTCGAAAGAAAAAAACCGAAACGATTATTAATCAGTATGCAAAACTGTAGAGGCGTACAGAAGATTTTGTTTTTTCAATGAAAATTAACAAAATGGTGGCCGTTCCAAAACTAATTGTCAAATTGGGCCTTTTTCGAAAGTTTTTAGTTAAAAAAAATGCGTTTTGAAAAACCGTTTTGAAAAACTTTTCGAGAAAAACGCTTCCGTCCGGCCAGGTCTCACGCAGCTGTTCGAATCGCTTTTTCGAAGGAAGGCTGTAGCGACCGGAATAATTCGAATTACGCGACCAAAATTCAGCAGCATGTTCATGAAAGTCCATATTTTTATATAATGTAAAAAAAAAGACTTAAAAAAATGTCATACTATGACGGTCCCTTAAGGGGCTATGCCAATGTGAAACTTTCAAAAAATTCCCATTTTTTTGCCTTTTTCGACAGTTTATACTTTGAAGAATATCCTGTAAAAATTTCAAGGCCGTATCTCTAATCATTTTATCTTGCAAAAATCGATAGTTAAATCTTTAAACGCGCTTTTCTCGAAATTACATTTTTTCAAATTTGCTGACATTGTAACTCAAAGACCAATTATCCGATTGACTTGAAATTTGAACTGAGTACCCTTGAATATATTTAATATACAGTGACGTAGGATATTTTTGATTGGATGAAAATTGACGATTTGGCATTGAAAAAAAACGACGATTTTATAGGCAAGGAAACAATTTTTTTTATAACTACGCCATTTTTTTAGATTTTGATATTTTTCGATAATTCTACGTCATTGTACAGGAAATACCTTCCAGTTTAACGACATTTTTTCTTTTTCGGTTTCAGCTACTCAATCGGCCGGAATCATGTCAGTAGTGGAGGAACTTTTTTTGGCGCCGCCGAAGGCAGCGTATAAGTCGCTTGGATCTCAATCTTTTTCTATGAAAAAATTATGTAACATAGGTCAAATATAGACAAATATATTCTTAATTTTCCGAAACATTTAATTGTGTGCTTTTCTTCCAAAAAATTCCCGAAAATCACCCAAATTTTCAGCGTTCACAGTGGTATAGCCCCTTAAGCCCTACGGATAGTTGTTTCCGGAATGCTACGCATTCGGAATTTTTAGCATTGCTAATTGGCAATTTCAATACCAACAATCGATTCGCCCATTTAGCTTCACGTGGAATAACAGAGCGAGGATTCTTTTCGCAGCACGTGGATAAAGATCAATTCGATATGTGTCGCCTGAGCCTTCGAGGATCCAACTCTTTCGAGGCACAGTGTCCCGTCTGATATACGTTGCCTGAGGGTGTTATTATTTCTAGGAGGGCCTCCGCTCTCCCTATTCATGAATTATTGATAAGCCAATCTCTATTCTCGTTCTCGTCCAGGCGCTTCACCGTCCTTTTTTTCTGTTTCGTTATTTACTGATTCCCGAATTTCGTCGCGAACTGGAAAATATCGCGACGAATGTTGGAGACCCTCCACCTAGCAACGATACTCACGGCGATTTATTTCGGTTGCTGAAAAATCATTTTTACGCAGGTGTGAGCTCAAGCGTTAAAAACTCGGTCGGATATTCAAGTGCTGATCAATTTTGCATCTCTTTATTCATGCCATTTAAGAAGCAATTACAATTCTATACATAATTCCAAATGTTCTAACGATACCTTCACTCGGCTTCCGCAAATTTCACAATCGACGCTTAGTTTTTTACGTAAGTAATTATCATCTATGGCTGGTTAGTAATGAGTTACGAGGATATCAGCGAAAGCATTCGGACAATGTATAACTTTGATCCTTGGAGAAATGCTTCTTGCAATTCGTCCTTTCGTTATATTGTAATACTGAAATTAACTATGTGCACCAATTGTAGAAAGGAAGTTTTCACGTCGAGACGAATACAGATGTCAATAAACAGGACGGAAAAAAGTTCTAAAAACAGGCGAAAAAGCTCAGGTCTGCTTTTAGAGCTTTTCGAACGAGTGCACCACGTTGGATATACTTATGTTCCAGGAAGGCGAAATTGCCAATTGACCGTGACGAATTGATCAAAGTGTGTAAAATCATACCGCAGAAGATGCAAAAGAGGAGAAAAAAACGAAGACTGGCTTTTACGAAACGTTCGACCCTGCGTCAAGCTTCCGTGTGATTGTCAACCGACAACTCACTCGTGTCTTCACAAAATACTTGGCTATGTAAAAAAATATTGAACGATACGAATACGGATTTCATTATCGTTTATCCCAAAAGATGGCGTTGTTCAAGGGAGTAGACTTCCAGCCTGTGTTCTGGCAAACTGTGCTAGCAATTGCGTCGTTCAACGGTACGGTCAATATCCTGTAGTTTACGTCCGTAATATCGAGGCCCGTGATCAGGAAATTTGGCATACGATCCGACATCATCCACACCACACCGTTGATAATCTTAAATGCAAACAAACGGTTCATGAAAGCGTCACACCTGAAATGACGAAGACAGGGAAAGGAGACAATGAGAAGACTGGACGATTCGTTGGGGAATGTACCTTAACATCAACCGGGAAGATCAATGCTTCGTCGTGTCTTGCTATGATGCCGTGATTGACCGGGCTGTAAGGTAACCTAGAATTCCAGCATCCAACGGCGTTTTGGTCAACCAGATTGAACAACATAAGACCATTTTCATCCATGACCTCTGCCGTTGAGTGTCCCTTGTATCTTTCAGGAAGCACCTGCACACATGCGAAACACGATGGAGGTCAAGCATTGCTGAAATGAGGAAACAGAAAATATTTCGAGGATGCTTTACCTGAAATTCGTGATAACTATTTGCGGAAAGTTTCTCATCCCTGAGGATCCTCGTTGACACGGCAAACTCTCTGTTACTGCTAAGAGGATGGAAGAACAGAGTTCTGTATCCATCTGCGGCGAGGGGCGAGAGGGCCATACCGAAGACTCCTTCATCGATCCATTGGTAGTTCAAACCACCGACGGTGTAGTCACCGGCCAGTGGGTCGGGGAGGAAGAAACTGTGGACCAAACGCCACGATCTGTTTGCCTTGTAATCGTAGACTATTAGACCGTATCCAAGCTCGTCCGACATGTAGGCGAATGCGTCGTCGCAACCACCCCTGCCCATGTCCACCGCAATGTTCGCAATGAATGTGTTCTGGAAATGCCATAAAATCATTTTCTCTTTGATCTTTGTCGAATGAAGAAACAATGAGAAGTGTAGGTTAGACTTGAGATTAGTCTCCGCATCAAAGATTCCTTCAGGAACGATTTGTGTGACGGTCATTCCATTTAGAATGCGAACTAATGCAATTTACCTTGGAACTTGCCAATATGTTTGGAAACTAGCATCAAGAACAAGTCATTCTTACATGTCCTGTATTCCCAAAGTTTCCAAATATTCCTTCAGGAACGATTTGTGTGTGACGGTCATTCCATTTAGAATGCGAACTAAAGCAATTATTCTTGGAACTTGCCAATACTTTTGGAAACTACCATCAAGAACAAGTCATTATTACATGTTTTGCGTATATGTCTATCAAGCAGCATTCTCATTGGACTTGAGCTCATTCTTTGCAGCAAAGATTCCTTCAGGAACGATTTGTGTGTGACGGTCATTCCATTTAGAATGCGAACTAAAGCAATTATTCTTGGAACTTGCCAATACGTTTGGAAACTAGCATCAAGAACAAGTCATTTTTACATTTCCTGGCTACATGTCTACCAAGAAACATTCTCATTGGACTTGAGCTCAATCTCCGCATCGAAGATTCCTTCAGGAACGATTTGTGTGTGTCGGTCATTCCATTTAGAATGCGAACTAAAGCAATTATTCTTGGAACTTGCCAATACTTTTGAGAACTAGCATCAATAGTAAGTCATTTTTACATTTTCTGCCTATATGTGTACCAAGCAACATTCTCATTGGACTTGAGCTTATTCTCCGCATCAAAGTTTCATTCAGGAACGATTTGTGGGTGACGGTCATTCCATTTAGAACGCGAACTAATGCAATTCAGCTTGGAACTTGCCAATGTGTTTGGAAACTAGCATCAGAGCAAGTCATTTCTACATGTCTACCAAGTAACATTCTCTTTGGTGGGTATCTTTTCTCCAACAGTTTCGTGGTGATACTTTCCCCTTGACGCACTAGCAACACTGGTGACAACCGACGATTAAATACCTGATTGATATCCTCCGGCCGCAATTTGTACCGTCGTAGAATTTTGTCGGTTTTCAGATTGATGATATTCAGGGTATACGGACAGGCTTGGACGGTTGTATTTCCAATTCCTATAGTACCAGTGTCAAGGGCCCACAGGCGGTCACACTTGTCCACGTGAATTCTGATGACGTTGCAATTGTGCAGAATTAATGACAACACATTCACTTGCTGTTAGCAGGTTACTCGCTGTATTACTTGCTGTCAGCGGATTCACATATTTACCTGTCTACGCTGGTAATCGCCGTATCACAAGCACCGGGTATATTTTGACTCCAGCTCGGATAAGGTGTCAATTTCGGTGATCCCCCGTGATGTTTGTCGAGCGATATGTAATTCAGAGTACCTGGAATACCTGCAAAACGAGAAACGTGTTTCTGCATTTCTGTCGTTGAATATTCCCAGAACCTAATTATTTATATACACACACACATATGGTATGTATATATATGAATTGATATTCTTCGCTTCACGTTCCACCGACAGAACCTTGGGCCACACAGCACGCTTTTTCTCGTGTATGCCCATATACAAAAGCGTATTCACACTCATTACCATCACCGTAATTACGCGAATTTTTGCACGAACTGTAAACCGTTTACCATACTAAAAACGGAGAGGGGGAGAGAGACCACGCTGTGATGTTTTCTATGGACGCGGATATACGTATAAGCGATGCAATTCGCATTTCGCTGGTTTTTTTTTTTCGTTCGTCCAAATTGAGCACGGAATATCTGGCACTATGACGAGCAGCTTGCGGTGCGGAAGGAAAGGTTCGCACAGAATTTTCGCTTTCACTGGTTACATGAAGAAAGCGGCCAAGTTCGGTAGTTTAACATTTTTGCGTTCTTCGCTTCGAGCACGATCGTGCGGAAATTGACCCTAAATGGAGCACATGCCCTTAATTCGAATGAATGCGAGTCTAGAAAGAGTAGAAAGGGGATCATGGGACTTGGGGCACTTCCGACATTTCTGAATGTAGGAGATTTTACTCAGAGTGGAATCTTTCATCGTCGGTTTGTGAAATTTGAGGCTGGTGAAGGGCAATGATCTAGCTGCTGAGGGCTAATCAGGCGATTGGCCGATTTTACTCAGATTTGACATACACCTTTGGTAGACTGTTTTACAATTTTAGTAGCAGAATTAAGGCGAAATAATTTGTGAAATCTTTTTTTCTTGCTGTATCTGGTACCAAACATCACAACACTCATACAGAATAAGAAAATGTTTAGCTTTTTTTTAGATTCGTACAACGTCCACTACAATGGCCGCCAATTGGGGGCGTTTTCCGTGCACCGTTGTAAACAATGGCACGTGACAATGTATTTTTAAAAATTTCTTTATATTCTTGAAGGATCAATAAACGCGTGTTAACAAAATCATAAAAGAAAACGGAAACAGTTCAACAGTTATTAACAGAGTACGAAAAATTTGCAGCTGCAAATTTCGTATCGGTATTTACTTGAGATTAAGATTAAGATTAAGCTGTCTCGATTTTTTAAACATTTTTTTCAACGCTTCATAAAAACAATACTTGATGGATTACATTTTTCAACGCTTTATTGTAAAAGTAATACTATTGTAATAAAAATTCTCCAACCGCAACGAAATATATGCGTCTGCTCCAACAATGAGACAGTAGTGGCAAATTTTCTGTAAATTTATTCAAGCGCCATTTACGATTTAAATTTTGCATGAAAATATTATCGGGAAACTGCATGGAGGTAATTTATATAATGAACGACAACGGTGAGAAAACGAGATTCAGTGGAGCGTATAATAATATGCCTCGTACGTAATGAATTTAGCAACATCAGCATGCACAGGTAACCAGCGGTAATGTGTAATAACAAAACAAATCTTTATAATTACTTCGGATCATGCCGCTATCGCGTATTATCTTAAATGAAAATCTGCGCGACGAAAACTGCCGGCGAGTGCATCGGGTGTATAAATATTGTCATGCGCGATCGAGCGATCTGTCAAAGCAGATGGGTCACAAAGAACTCGATCGTATCGTGATATTTATTTAAAAGTGCATAATGTAGCGGGAAGGCAAACATGAAAACTGATATAAACATTTAAAAACTCACTTCTATCCCATTTATGTATAGAGACCCTAAAGGCAATGATTTCCAAAATATGTAAAATATAACCTAAATGTAAATAAATAATTAACTCGAAAAAAAAAGTTATGGCTGTAAGAACGCATCGACGAAAGCGAAATTACGCCAACAAAATCAACAAAACACTGCGGTTCGTTGGACTCGAAAAAAAGTGTGCATTTCGTTTTGCCTCTCGGCTGTTGCAGGGCCTGTGCGCATGCACGTAGAGGCTCATTCGCTCTAATTCGCGGAGTGTAACTATTCGTAATACAATTTTCGCAGGGTGGCCGCGGTAATTACCAACGCGGCGTGATATCCTAAGGCACCGTAATTCAAGTCACGGCGCCCACGAGTACCTTTCTGCACGCCTCCATTCTCAAATTACAGCTGCTTCTGGCTTTTCTTCTCCTAAACGAATTTCCCGTGCGTCTGATTGTTGGGTCGGTATACGTCGAACCATTTCAGAACGTTTATTTATTCTCTCTGCCGCTCGTCGAGTTCCAAATAAAGTCATTGAAAATAAACGACTATATCGAGTCGTGTGAAATACTGTTTTGACAAAACAGTCGATATCGATATCGCAAAATCAGGTCGCGGTAAAAGCATAAAAATATATGCTGCTGTACTTTGATGAACCGTAATCAGTCCAACCGATTCACTTGATCGAATGGAAAATCCTGAGCGGGTACTTTTACGTGTATTCGTAATGTTCCGCATCCTAGAAGCACCGTGCTCATCTTCACGCGTTTAATTTAGGTCAATTCCACAACTCGTGCAGAAATTGTAGGGGTCCAATTGGATTCTCATACTCACTTGTTCCTTGATTGGGAATGCAACGGAATTCTTTTTTATTTTAATTTAATCATCGTTTTTGTTGTCATCTAAAATTGTTTTCGATATAGTTAGGTTGTAGGTTTCTAACGAGGATCTTAAAAGAAGTTTATGGTTACTTTGTTCTGGCAAACGAATGGCAATCAAAAAAAAAATCGTTGCTCTCCAATGATACAAACTTCAATATCGTGATCAATATCGTGATGCAAACTTTAAGGCGTAACCCCCACTTGTAGCGCAAAAAAGGCCTTTTTCATGAATTTTTTTAAAGAAAACTACAAAACTTTTTTAATCGATCAATATACCATCTTAAAGAACACATCTTGAAGAACTTTCAGTAATTTTTTTATTGAAAAATATTACATTGTTTAGTGGCAAATGGCCGTCAATGAAATAATGTTTTTATATACACGGTTTGCGGTGACCAACATTGCGGCGAAGTGGATCACCTGAAAAAAAATGCGGATGGATTTAGTCAAATATAAGTATAAACTAGTCTTTAATCGAAGGATTTTAAAAAATATTCATTTTTCACAAAATGGCGGACAGTCAAAGTTAATGGTTAGATTTTAACGAAAAAAAAACGGCCGATTTTTGGCTATAAAACGGCCATTTTTTCGAAAAAAAAATCGAACTATTAAAGACTACATTTTTATGTATTAAATAAGCCTGCAAAATTTCAAGAAGATCGGTTCATTAGTGTTCGAATAATCTTGGTCACCGACTTCAGAAATGCCATTTTGAGAAAAACGCGTTTAAAGTTTCAATTTCAGTTTACACGAAGAAAATATTTTTTTTTGTAAACTTACATAGAGTCATCTATTCCGGGCACCAAAAAAAAACTGCACTTCAAATTGCACTTCAAAAAAATGCAATAAAAAAAATCGATTTTTTCAAAATCGCAAGTGGGGGTAACCCCTTAATATCGTGATCCAATGGACCGTCGCACAGATACCTATACTGAAACGCCACGTTCGTACATTTGATTCTCATCGGGAATCTAATGTACGAATCCAATTTCAATCTTTAAGGATCCCCACAATGTCGAACAAAATCCGATACGTTTCTAGATAGATCCCATCGCATTCTGAACGTTGAATTTTCGAAATAAAATATACGATATACAATATGTGTGGATCTCAAAAAAATATAAATCTTATGCTGAAAAAGTATGCATCGCTCTAAAAAGTATCTTAAGGGGGGAGATACCTTTAGGCGAGGAAAAAAATTGTTGTTTTTCATGATTTTTTTAAAAGGAAAGATTTCTTCAACATTTTTGTGACTCAGGGTATGTTTTATTACTTCTTTTGTCTGTTACGTGGTATTTTTTATCAATCTGTAAAAATGGCACGGTCCTCTAAACTGCAGTTCCAAAACTGGCGTGACGTATAGCTAAAAAACTAATCGACCGATTCTGATGAAATTTGCTATAAACCTTTCTAACTTCATTTTCTAGAACATGACTCTAAATGTTAATGAAAAAAAAAGTATTTTTATTGCAAAATGTTGCTATTTCGGAAAATGCACTCTTTTTCTATTGCGTACCGTTTTATCGATGTTCAAAATTTCTCACTTTTTCTTGGTTCATATTCTGCGTATGAATGTTAGTGCAAGAAAAATGTTCGTTGGTTTTTTTCCCAGATTAATCCGGCCGCCGCAACGTGTCACGCCGTCTGGCAACATCCGCCGCAACCCGTTTAGAAGACGATGGGCACGGGATGACAATTTTTTTTGCCACCAAAAAATTCCGTTAAACAATTTAAAAAAAAAATCTCAAACTACATCAATCGGGGAAAACCGCGCAATCCACTTGGACTCCAATGTGGCCTCTCTGCGTGGGTCCCTATGGAATCCCCATAAGTATGTGACAGGATCTGGGACCTCCTCTACCGGGTCAACCTGTTGCCCCCATAGACGCCCCCACGACCACTATCTTTGCCCCATTCACTCGAAATACGTCAATTAGCACTTGGTACGATTGTTGCCCCGAAATCGAGATTCGACCAGCTCCTCCTCTGGCGAAGGGTTTCAATGTCTCGAAATGCGTCGACAAAAATACCACAACGAGCGAGAGTGGCAATCGAGTGTTCCACATAACATCGTTGCGAATATCCAAGAGGTAATTTCGTAACAAACACGAGGGAAATATAAATTCCGACAGATTACGTTATTTACAATCGCACACATGATTATTACATTGCCTCGGGAGGATCGCGTTTTATTCGCGCCCACGCACCGCCCGTCTCGAATCCCCGTAACCCATGCTCCTTCGAGGGTTCAAAAAGATTCGAGTTACTCTACCTTCCCCGCTATAACCGTGTGGCGAAAGAATCCTCTTCTCTCTACTCCATCTTTTTTTCATCATTGTTATTATTATTATTTTCTTAATCTTTTTTCATCATCATCATTATTATTATTATTATTTATATTTTTTCATCATTTCATCATTCTTTATCCTCATCATCATTAGTATTATTATTTTCGTAATCTTTTTTCATCGTATCATCATCATCATCATCATCATCATCATCATCATCATCATCATCATCATTATTATTATTATTGTTTTCTTCATTTTTTCACCATCGTCATTATCATTATTATTATTATTATTATTATTATTATTTTTCATATTTTTCATCATCATTCATCATCATCATCATCATCATCATAATCATCATCATTATTAGTATTATTATTTTCTTCATTTTTTTCATCATCGTTATTATTGTTAATATAATTTTCTTCATTTTTTTCATCGTCATTATTATTGTTATTATAATTTTCTTCATTTTTTTCATTATCATTATTATTGTTATTATTATTTTCTTCATATTTTTTCATCATCGTTATTATTATTATTATTACTTTCTTCAGCTCATCCTGGCAATTTCGGTAAGTCGTAAAGGTGATCACCGGTGAGGGCCGCGGGAGAATGCGTCGCTCGCACGACTATACAGGTGTAAAAACTACTTCACTCCGAGGGCACCGTATAAAAGTGTGCAACGAAGAAAAAAAAATGTTCTTCATTCTCGTTGAGGCGGCGGTGGACTTTCGGTGCCGCGATGCTAAACTCGTTTCCGTATTTACGCGTGCGGCCCTACCCGAAACGTTTGAAATGTATATGCGGTGGCGATCCTCCCGATGGTCTTATCGCCCACAGGGAGACCATTTCTTGCCCCGCTGACGCGCCCGCACTGGCCGCAGAAAGTAGCCACCCCGTTTCTCCACCCAAAACGTACAGGAAGACGCTTTTCTTCGCGCTTAAAACTTCACTCTCGGAGTATTTGCATCACAACGCGAGGGGAATGGGCTCGGGAGGAAGGCTCGCTCTCGCAAAAGGCCCTCTCGAGTCGCGGCCTTTAGCGAGGGTGAGGCCAGGTGCTTTCGCACCTCCTATATACCAAAACGCGGCTACGTCGTTTTGTCGTTTCATTCGCCGATACAGGACGAATGAAGTTTCAATGCCCGAGAATCAAGCCGAAATACGCGGTTAGGATACGAGACGCGTAGGTGTTGCGTAAAGTATTATTTTACGATGGAACTTCATAGCCGGTTCCTACCTCTTAACCCGTCAACGTTCACGCGCTCGATTCTTTCCACGCTGCTCGAAAGCTACACTGATTAGGGTAAAGTGCACTTTTTTGCGGATAAACTGCAACTTCCCTCGGCTAAAATTGCCACTTTTGAAACTTCCACACCGGCAGAAAAATTCTATTGATATTGACTAACCGCGTCTACTTTGATTCCATTGTTGGAATTATTTATTTTAAATTAATTTATTTATTCAAATGGAAATCTATTTAATATCGTCCAATAACTAAATATTTTATTGAATCCTAATAAATCTGTGGTTCGCTTTTCATCTGTTCAAAAAACAATTCCCCCTAATCCACTAAGTGTATATATTTGATTTTTCAAAAATCGGAATTAAGTAGAATTTTCGTAGAGTCAAGTAATTCTTCTATTTGATTGAATTAATGGTCTGTCTTTATTATAGCACACATATCAAAGAGGAGTAGTGAGAGTAGAGAGTGTGGAGAGAGAGGAATTATCTATATATACCTACACACACACACACACACACACACACACACACACACACACACACACACACACACACACACACACACACACACACACACACACACACACACACACACACACACACACATACATAGGTTATGTTTGAAAAATCTATAGTATGTTATTCGCTAAAACTCTCTAATTATCACAATGATATTAAGGGGTTACCCCCACTTGCAATTTTGAAAAAATCGATTTTTTTTATTGCATTTTTTTGAAGTATAAGTATCCGGGCCCATACTTCTGTATGGGCCCGGAATAGATGACTCTATGTAAGTTTACAAAAAAAAATATTTTCTTCGTGTAAACTGAAATTGAAACTTTAAACGCGTTTTTCTCAAAATGGCATTTCTGAAGTCGGTGACCAAGATTACTCGAACACTAATGAACCGATCTTCTTGAAATTTTGCAGGCTTATTTAATACATAAAAATGTAGTCTTTAATCGTTCGATTTTTTTTTCGAAATAAATGGCCGTTTTATAGCCAAGAAACGGCCGTTTTTTTTCGTTAAAATCGAACCATTAACTTTGACTGTCCGCCATTTTGTGAAAAATGAATATTTTTTTAAATCCTTCGATTAAAGACTAGTTTATACTTATATTTGACTAAATCCATCCGCATTTTTTTTTCAGATGATCCACTTTGCCGCAATGTTGGTCACCGCAAACCGTGTATATAAAAACATTATTTCATTGACGGCCATTTGTCACTAAACAATGTAATATTTTTCAATAAAAAAAATTACTGAAAGTTCTTCAAGATGTGTTCTTTAAGATGGTATATTGATCGATTAAAAAAGTTTTGTAGTTTTCTTTAAAAAAATTCATGAAAAAGGCCTTTTTTTGCGCTACAAGTGGGGGTAACGCCTTAACTAATTGATATAGCTTATGCGATACAACAAATAATTATAAGACATTCATTTGATGTCTTATATCACAACTGCGAGCATGACAGATGAAATTGATCTTATCTTAATGAGCCTTCTGAAATATTTTCCTCCAAAAAAATCATTTCAGAAGGCCAGGGAATGACGAATTATGTTATGCACATAGTATACTTAGATTTACAGTTTACATTGTAAACAAATAAAGACTTATTTAAATCCAATCTTTATTTACTCAATTTGAATATTTTTAATATTTAAAAAGAATAGCTAAAATGAATAAAAAATATCTTTGAAACAAATATAATCGGAGTAGGCCGTGAGACAAGAAAAAAACCTATTCGATTTAAATATATCCTATTTAGACTACATTCTTTTTGGCAGTGCATAAAAAGACTCGCTTTTTTTCTAATCGGGTGAGTTTAGAAATGCACATGTGATTGATACCTAGGATCAGCTTATATAACGGTCTGTCTACTTAAGGTCTTCCTTTCACGAAATGGAATATTAAATCATTAACGGATTTCCGTCATAAAAAAAATGAAAATATATGCTAGTATGCTGGTAAAATTTCAAGGCAAGTTACCGAACTTTTAACGATAAATTACGACTCTACAAATCGTCTCATTTATACGGCGCTTTATGAAGATGACACGCTGGTGTCATATACGCTGATTTTTTATCTGATAATTAATGTTAAAATATTTATGATAAAACTTAGAAAAATGTGACTAGCTGAAGAATTTTCGTAGCCGCGATTTTTAAGAGAAAATGTAAAAATGTCTAAATGTACTGAATTTGCGCGACATTTTTATTCCAGTTTATCGTTGGGTATGTTAATTGGTTGTGACTTATTTTTATTAAGCGCCACTGTAATTTACCAATGATTCATAAGGGTCCTCATTATGCCCCCACAAAATGCGGCCCTCCCCGAAAGGAATGCTTTAATCATTATTGACTATTCCTTTTTTCCTATCGAAAACTTTAACGGGCTACATCTATATAGGTGCGTCGAAAAATTGCATTTCCCGAAAATATTTTTATTCGATAGTATCACCTTTTGGCTATATTCCCTGAAAATTTCATTGAAATATTTCCAAAATTGAATGAGCTACAGTTTCTAACAATCGGCCGGGCGAGCGTCACCAGCACTACACTTCAAACTTTACACGCGTTTTTTCTCGAATCACTGTTTTCGAAGTCGATTGACATATCTCGAGAACCACTTGCTGGATTTTTTCCAAATTCACAGAAGATACGATGAGAAACATTTAAAGGTCGTTGTCGATCTCACTTTTTAAAAATCGATCTTAATTTTCTAATAGTTACGTAAAAATGACGAATTTTTCAAAGATTTTGTATGCTCGAGTTTCAATCGGTCACCGTGTTGTTGAAAAAAATTATTTTCAAAATCGACGATTGCCATCGACTCGTATTTATTGTTAACTTGAATAACCCGTTGGGTTTATAAATTTTTGATGGACCGTTTAAGCCAGAAAGTGTCCGCCCCCAAGCGTCGCGATAAAAATGTCATCTTGTACTTTTTGGTGATTTTTTTAAAAGGGGTTCAACATGCTTTTGTGGTAACAAAAAAAATGCGTTTCATTTTCATCAACCGTTTCCCGAAAAAAATCGGAATTTGGCCATTGCTTTTAGGCCTCTAGCCCCTTAATCTCGTTTTTCTCAAAACATCGCTTTTCGCGCGCGGTACAACCTAGCTCAAAACCTAATTGACCAATCGCCTTCAAATTCCACACAGATATTCTTTAACTTATTGCCTGTATCTTGAACTCAAAATACCATGAAAAATGAATAATAAATATTGTTCATAGCAAATAAATCAATTTTTTTTAAGCGTCCCGAATTTTTTATTTCCTATTTAGTTTTCTTCAACTCAGCTTCAAGATTTGCGCCCGATAACACTTTAACGAAAAATCTTTGGATTTTTCATTTCAGATAATTAAAACGTCCCGCAGCCTGCACCGCGCAAAAAAGGAGTCAACTTTGAGCAGCTGCAGCGCCGTCGGTTAAAAATTTTTACGATACAAAAAACGTGTTTTTATAGCATTTATTGTCAATATTACGATGTTCTTTACCAAACTTTCATAAACCTTTTCATTTTTAGAAATAAGTAGGTAAAAACGGGCTGTTTTGATGATCCTCCCCCTTAACGTTTGATTCGAGAATCATTTCATGTTCATGCCTTCGCCCAATTAAAATTGGGCGAATAAAGAACGGTGTATCACGTACCGGCGTTGATTCGCAGGTACCACGTTTCGACCGACTGCCGTACAATAAAAATAATACCGACAATCGAGTAACACAAAGTGTAGAGGGTTAGTGAACAATGAAAAGCATATATCCAAAAAAGAGCAGGATAAGTGACCACAAAGGTCCAAAACGTACAAACTGAACGAACTGCCCCATTGAAAGATTACTCCCCCTCATGTTCTCGAAGCAGCGCGGATTTCGGGATTCGCGAAGTGAAATTCATTCAGCAGGAAGCCGCGACTACTCGTGGCACGTTTTTTTCCGGTATTATTTAATCCCAAGGCCGGAAGTTGCCCAGACGAGATTCGAATGGCACAAGGGATGAAGAAGGATAGAATGGCGGAGACAAGAGAGAAGCTCTTCCGGTCTCCATCATCGCACCCGCTGCTACTCCACATTCCCTTTACGTATTATTTATCGCATACGAATGGCAACCAAAATTGCCGACTCGAATTGTCTTCCGTCGTCACATCACTCACCGTTCCTCCATCTTGGAGCAGTGACGAAGAGCTTGTCACCCCACTTTTCAATGCCAACTGGAAGTCCATTCTCGGGTATGTATTCACCGCGACTGATGGCAGCTCGTCTGCTGTTCTCATCCGCGTAATCCCAATCCAAGTACTTCCAGTGGAATCTCTCCAGGAGCGGTGCCCTCCCGTATTGAGCGGACCATGCCGATTGCCCGTAATCACAGTTAACCGCCGAAACTCCGAATGCAGCGGAGAGAAAGGCGAAGATCCACATTGGACGAGAGATCGAATTGATCTTCATTCTCTTCGGGTCTTTGATGAAATCGCAGCTATATCTGGATCAATGACGAAGAATCGGTTGGTGACGCGCTTCCGGTGTTTGTACGTCGCACGAAGTCGGAATCAAGCCCTTGCGGAAAAGGAGAAACAAGCGAGGGCACCCCCTTTGCGTTGCTTCAAAACTAAAACTGAACGTTCTCGTAAATCAGAACAGGTATATATGCAGCCGAGGTTGTTATTTCGCGGTTAGGTCCCGTTCGAACCCACCCCCCCACACCACCGGCAAACGGAAAAGAAATGCAAGACGGTGTATCCACTCCACTTACGTTACGACGAATCGCACATCACGCAGGGAGGTGGTAAATTTCAACCTTTCACCGTGTCGTTGAAACAAGCAGCCTGACGAGGTCCGTTTACACACGGTGTGCATACACGTCGCAAGTACGCGCGAAATCATCCACGCGTGCCTGAAAACCTACGCCAACTACGACCCGCCAAGTACCCAATGGCAATCATAGTTTCGGACGCAATGAAACGACACGTGATCAATCTGCACGGACATTAGGGTGACAATATTCTGATCGGTATCTTGGATTTTTTACGGAGTCAGCTGAACATTTCGTCGCATTTGCTGCAGAGAAAATGTTTTCGAAACGAAGCGAGCTGCATGAAAAATAAATGTCTGTTGGATGGAATCAAATATTTGTTTTTTAGAGATTGACGGCTTGTGCCCGTTTTTTTTTTTCTTATTTTTTGTTATGGTTTCACGCGTTTCCTGAATTTTTTCATATTTACTGCATAAACATAAAAAAAAGGTGATAAAAAAGTTCACGTATTTACCGATTAATCTGCAAATGTGGGTTAATCGGGAGATTGTTTACGGTTGATTCTTATTTATTTGTACCTTCCAGCAATCTTAGCTACGTTCCCGAGTAGACATCTTGTTCATCGAGTATTCATCTGATTTGTTTTTCAGGCTATTATCAGGATTTGTCATCAAGCACTGATCAGTTTTCAAATGCAATCCCTGACTTCGGCCTGATCAGGGTGGAAAATCAAGGCTTGATCAGAGTGAAAAGTGAAGGCCTGATATGCAGTTCGAAGAGAGAAGTTCGCTGTTGCTTCGGAAACCACCATCACTTCACATTTTTCATTGTACTGCCGACAAAAGTATTTCATTTATAGAATCTTTTTAAATCAAATAGGCTTTTTTCCTTGTCTCACGGCGCCGACTACGATCCTAATTGATGGACATATATTTTTTAGAGTGTAGAATATAGAATTGAATATTTCATAAATCCAAAATAAAATGAAATGAAGGGTGCCTCATAATGACCGGACATTTTTATTTATTAATAAACCGGACTATTTATTTGGAAAGGACGAATATTTTGATTCTAATATAAGGTACAAACATAGAGGTTATGTGTGGAACACAATGTCCGATAAATGGCATAAACGGCATGGACTTGGAAGGGATATTTTTTCAACGACATGGCGCAACCTACGCACACTTAATCTCCAGGTTCGTACCTTATATTGAAATAAAAATATCCCTACCTTTCAAATACACTCATTAAAAAAATAAGGGAACAGTAAAATTTCAAAATTTTTTTCATTGATTTTTGAATAGCTGTAACTTCGTGAAAAACGATCGTATCGTTAAAAAAATGGGGTTTCATAGCTTGAAATCTCTAGTTTACGAATCTCACCGGTAATTTTTTTTTTAAGCAACACGCTCGGCTTTAATCAAAGAAATAGCGCGAGGCAAACATTTTGGATTTTTTTTTCAAAATCGCCCACCGGCTCAAAAAAAATGTTTTGAGCATGATCAATACTAGGGTTATTTAGCCTGATTTTTCAATTTCAAAACGGTAGGTTTTTGACGTCTGTACGACCATTTGTCGCTGAGATATCGGCGCTTAAAGAAAAAAGGAGCTTTTTTCGTAGATCATCAATATCTCATGAACAAATGATCGTACAGCGAGCTAAAGGTGGGTTTCGTGAACTGAAATAAATTCTCTAAAAGCACCTTTTCGTACTTTAGGGAAAAAATTCTTTTTAACCTTAATATTGTTTGAAAAAGTACGAAAAAATTAATTACTTATTAAGTAATTAAATTATTTAATTAAGTAATTAAAAATTAAGTACTAAAAAAATTAATACGGTTTGAAAAAGTACGAAAAAATGACTTTTTTCCCGTATTGGAAAATCCACGTCAACTTTGCAAATATTGCGAAAATGATATGTTTCTAGGTTTGTTTTTTGAGTTCAATACATGCCCAAAGACCCCCTACAATTTAAAATTGATCGGCTGAACCGTTATTTGCGACCGAAGCGTCAAAGTTTTATCAAAAATTAAAGGAACACTTTTATTGTTCCTTGAATATTAATAATGATTAAAATAAAATAAAAATTTCCGTCCTTTTTCTCACAGTTTCGCCATAACTTTTTTTTAAATCTTGGAAAAGGAAAAAAAAAATCAAAATTTCGAAAAGAATCTTTTTTTGCAAAATTAAAAAAAATCCTTTAAAAATTTGTAGAAATTTTTTTGAAATCAATTGTTTTGTGTTAGTGTGATTTTTTCGTTTGCATGCCATAATTTATCGAGTTGAAAGTAATTGCATTAAATAAGGTCGGGTACTCACAGATGCACTCCGACTTTGATAATCAAATTTCATTGATTCCTCACTCCTTGATAGGGTCACAAAATGGGTGGGTTTGTTTGATCGCCGAATATTTGGAATATGAAAGAGCTAAAAAAATATCGGGAAAGGATAATAATAATTAATCTTGCTTTTGCAAAAATTGTATTGCCAATTTATCGGAATTTTTTCACAGTCGCTTCACATGATTTTTAAAGAATAGCGATATTTACACAATTGGCCTTCGAGACGACGCGAAACATATTTTTATGACAAACATTCATGCGCGGTAGCAGGCTAATGAAAATTATTGATATTTTACAATATTAATTGTATAAATAATTCCGAACAGCGCGCTCGCGGGATTATTCGGTCTTCGACCGATTTGGCAGATGCAATTGAAAAAGCCACGCATCAATAAACATATTATTCTTGGGTTGAGGATGGACGGACGCTAACGAGGTATGGCCAGATCAGGCTTTACTGTAAATTTCTCGCAACCATCAAACAAAAGATTAACCAGTATCTTCTAATGTTCATACGTAGTCCGCTGAAATGAGCCCAACATTTTTAACGGGGACATTCAAGTATCGCGATGACGTAGAGCAACCTAAGCAAACCTAAACATCGTCCCTGTTTCTCCGGTATGGTGTAATCCATTTGGAGCCTCGTAAACTAATTGAATATCGAACTCGCCGCTGCGGTGAATCAAGGTTCGAAAAAATGTTATCCAAGTGTAAGCGCTTAAGGGCCTAAAAGCGCTTCTCACTTTAGACGCTAAAAAAGGCTATTTTCATGAATTTTTTGGATGGACTTACATTATAGATATTGATATAAAAGTTGTTGCACTTAATAAATACACTTTCGAAATACTTTAAAAATTTTATTTATTTATTCCAGCCACTATTTATAGACGAAAATCGTAGTTAAAAAAATGTCCTAAAAAAATTGTACGTCTGCGCTGTTGATGAAATCTCGGAGATGGATCATCCGCAACAAAAAAATCAAACGGTTTTAGATTCAGTATGTTAATGGCTATAGCCCATATCATACGATTTTTGATAGATGCAAAAATAACAAAATGGCGGATATTTTTCGGAAAAACAAAAAAAAACGTGTTTTTTTTCACCGTTTTTGACAAAAAATAATAGTTAATATGAAAATTTAAAAAAATCCTTGATATACGCTGTAGCTATAGATGTAAAGAATATGTGGTTAAAATTTCATAAGGATCGGTTCAGTAGTTTCGACGTTTTTATCAACCCATATAGGGTCGCCTGTCGTAACAAAAATGCCAGCATTCAGAAATTAAACGGTTTGCTGATAATCGGCCAATAATTCGTCGACCAGCATTGGGGTACTGTAGGCGGATGAACGGCTTGCCAGGTCTATGCCAGCCATTCGTGGGCCAATACTATCGCACCGATAATATGGCGATCAGCATTGGGGTATCGTAGGCGGATGAACGGCTTGCCAGATCTATGCCAGCCATTGGTGGGCCAATACCATCGCACCGATAATATGGCGATCAGCATTGGGGTATCGTAGGCGGATGAACGGCTTGCCAGATCTATTCCAGCCATTGATGGTTTGTTTTTGGGCGTTTTGCAAATGCAGATCGTTAAACTCTAACACGTAAAAACAAGGGATAAGGTTTCGAAAAGCATATCCCACTGATGAAGCTGAAATTTTGCACCGACCTTCTTTTCAATATTTTAAGAGAACCTTTGAAAGGATATTGGCGACTAGCAATAGTTTTCGATAATCGTATATTGAAAATTATTTATTGTACTGCGCTTCTACTATATTAAATAAACCCAAACAAAGCCATCCCACATGGCAAGTGATATGCACATACGGGCGAGCACTGTTTGCCAGGAAGCAGCGCGGCCGGAGGAGTGGGGGTGTCTATCAGATAAATAGATATACTCGTATGGCGTGAAATAATAAACTTTGCAGTGCGATATATGGAAAACTATTGCTAGTCGTCAAAAATCCGTTAACGGTTTCTCTTAGGATAATGAGAGGAAGTTCGGTGCAAAATTTCAGCTCGATCAGAGGAGGATGCTTTTCGGAACTTCACCCAAAACGAGCGAGTTATTTTTACAGCCTAAATGGACCAAAAAATTGTCGGTAAACTTTAATGTCACGAATAAAATTATCGGCATCAAAGTAAGAAACGAACAAACGAGGGATTCTGTAAGTGTTAGAATGGCTAAGTGGGTAGAGCGCTCGACACTAGAACGAAAGACGCAGGTTCGATCCCGATGAAAGGTAAATACTTGAACAATGCAGAAAGCGTTTTTAATGCAATTATTCTATGTACATGGACATAAGTAAAGCAGAAGAAAACAAAAAAGATACTACTAGAATTTTTATATTCATAATTTGTCAATTTTTTGCTTTTCATTTCCGGCAGAAGATCCGGCAGCTGTTGCTGGGCCAATATGGGCGTATGATAGTTGGCCCAGTCTTAGCAGCCATTCATGGTTTACCATTACCAACCATGCATGGTGCGGATCTGGCCCGTTTGTATAGCCATTACCGCGCCATCGTTTGTTCTCTGGCAACCAGTCGTGGGCCATTACTGTGCCGATTGTAAAACCCTATTTGGGAACAAGCCGTCGAAAAACGTTTTTTCAAGAAAAACGCGTTTAAAGTTTGTTTGAGTTACATAAATACATGAAAACGTTTTTTCAAATGTATTTCGAAACTGTATTTATTAAGTGTAACAACTTTCACATCAATATCTATAATATAAACCTATAAAAAAATCATCAAAATAGCCTTTAGAGTCTGAAGTGAGAAGACCCCTTAACTGGTTATGCCCAGTTGTAACAGTGGAAAAAAGCTTATTTTTTACATTAAAAAAAATAAAATCGTTATGATAAGCTTGGACAAAAATTAGGTATTTGAAAAAGTCTCATCTGAAGAACACTCCGTAGTTTTTTTGTGTAAAAATATTTCATTATAATAGATTTATATAAAAAAGAAAACAGGTTTCGTTAGTATATCAGTTCATCCTATAATTAATCAATGGAATTTCCGAAATATCAAATTTAAACAAAAATGGCGCGTGTTCAAAGTGAGTTTCTTGATTTTTGCGATAAATGTGCATTTTTCGTTTGTTAAGTGCTTAGGCCACTCTAGGGGCCGAAAAGGGCATATTTTGTGTTTTTTTTTTTCAGCGAAACCATAAAATAAATCGAAATTACAAAATAGGAGTTTTATTACACACGTAATTGACTATACAATTTTTTTTTCATAGCAATACATGTGAAAATGGCGACTTTGCAGGATTTTTCCAATGACGCCTTTACTTCTGGAAGGTCAACGGCCGGACCAACAGCTCCTATAATTTTTGAGTTATAATGAGACACCAAATTTTTTTCGATTAAAAATAAGAATAGCTATAGAAGTACGTAGGATTTTTTTGATATATTGTTTTTTGTCAAAATGGCGCATTTCTAAAACAAGAAGTACAAAATGCCATGAGAAAATCGTCAGAAAATTGTTTATAAAAAAGGAACTATGCAATATAATAAAAAATCCTACGTGGTGTCGTAGAAAATGTAATTCTAAATATGAGGCATTCCACGTCACTTCAGCGAGTAAAAAAAATCCACACATAATTTTGAAAAAGCGAGTTACTTTATTGAAAGATATTCACCGGGTGTCGAAATTTTTTAAAAATTTCTGGCGTTTTTTTGTTGTTGATTGCCATTTTTTAACATTTTTCCATTCAAATGGCTGTATCTTTGGTAGGATTTGACTTATTTACATTCGTAAAAACCGAAAATGTGCGTCTTTTTCTAGCGCTCCAGAAAAAAATTAATTTAGATTTTATTGAGTAAGTCGAACGTCCGTTTCAGGGCAAAATTTTCAAAAATATTTTTTTTCTCAAGGAAAGGCACTCGTTATTTAATTTTTTTTAATTTCCCCGAATTGTAAATACGCGAAATGGATTTTTGGTATTTTTTATATTATGGGATTCCTAAACACGGTGAAGTAAGAGCTATTTCTATTTTTTTTTTTAATATTCGATTAAAGAGTGTGGAGCACTCGCTGTATGTTTACCAGGTTTTTGAAATACATATGACCTATATGTCATATGTATTGGAGGATTGGAGTGCTCCACACTCTTCAATCGAATATTAATAGAAAAAAAATTTGAATAAAAATAGCTGTTACTTAGATTATATGTGGATTAGTGGTTAATAGATTATTTATGGATTTTTTGGAAAATCCTAGAGTGGCCTAAGGCCTTAAATCTCAAGTATACATAGAAAAAAAATCCTTCCATGAAATACTATATTTTTACATCTAGAAAAAGCCCTAAAAATTTTAGAAAGACCGATGCAGTAGGTTTTGAGATATTTTTGTCACTGATTTTTAAAACGTACTTTCGAGAAAACAGCGTTTAAAGTTTCGAACGACGCACAATTATCATCAATTTTCATCCGATCACATTGAAATTTTCAGAAAACATTTATGAGATGATACACTGTCAAAATATATAGGTTTTGTAAAGTGATTTTTCGACTTTCACAATTACATTTACGATCTAAAACATACACCCACTATACTACTTCTGCCGGGTGTTGGCACAGTTCTCGTTTGTGTGCCATCTATCAATCACAGTGATGTCAAATGAACAATTATTCGTATTATGCATTGACTGCCGAGATCATAGAAATCCTACATGTGGCTAAAGACGGCCGAACATTCTACGAGTTTTCTCCTTTCTCTTTCTGTAAAGAACCCAACGTTCATGTGAACGATAGGCATTTACTAACAAAATTAATTTCGCGGAATTACTCGACAACTGGTTGTAATGGAATCCTCTCTTCTGATATATTATATATTTCCCGCTGAACTAAGGTTTATCGAGGCTAGCGGAATTACCAGTGCACCAGTTGCGTCAACACTGGCTGAACACCTATTGAAAAGTCCTTACACGGGCAAAATTGATGGCAGCGAGAAAATCCGCGTTCTCAGGTGTGATGAACATGGTGAAAAATCAGCCGTCTTTTGAGGCCGGAGCCCGAATTAGAAGGTCCGAAAAATCGTTTTTTTTTTTAAATTGCTTAAATCGATAGATAAACTATCCAAGAATATATTTACAAAGTTACAGAGGCAAATTGTAAATATTTTCGTGGATACAAGGCAAAAAGCAGAGAAGCGATTGATTTTGATATTGGCATTTCCTCCTATTGAAAACTTTAAAGCCCCTTTTCTTCAGTTTTCATTTTCACGATTTTTCCGAATTGGCGGGCGTGATAGCAGAAAAAAACTTAACGAACTATTGAATAAAACCAAAGTTTATTTTTTTCAGTGTGAAAATCTCTCCTAAGTGAATTAAAAAGTCTTTTTAAATAATTTTTATAGCACGTCAAAGTGTTTTTTTTTTGACATATTTTTTTTCAAACGTGATAAAAGTTACAATTTCACGACTTTTCAGATTTTTCTTAATTCACCCGGAAGATAAATATATGACAATTGAATATTTTATTGGTTGTTTTTGTTTCAGTCAAGAATTACGAGCTGCATCTTTGTCGCCGATTGGGGACTGCAGTGGCAAGACGCATGTGGAAAAGGCTGATAAATCTGCAGTCATTTATTGTTTCATGGTGAATGTTTTTTTTAATACATTTTAAATATACATGAAAACACACCTTAATGTTCACTGGGCTCACTTGTTTTTTTCCCTTCTAAAAAAATTCCCGAAAAAACACTTTTTTGGACCTTTAATTCAGGCCCCGGCCTTAAGGGATTATCGCAGTGTAAAATAAAAAAAAAAAACGTTTTTTGCATCATCCGATAGTATAGACGTGCTGTTTGATTTTTGGGGTGAAATTCGAGTTATTCCGATTGCTTGCTCAGAAAAAGGGATTCGACCATTCTTCTCGCCATTCTTTATCTTGCTATTGAAGCTTTTTTTAAATCTTCATATTTTTTTCAACGAAAAACTGTCGAAAAAATAGGCTAAATTTGAAACTTTTTTTTTAAACCGCCGCCATTTTGTCAATTAAAAAAAACCTCTATTGCAAGATGGCGGCGTTCATGCTGATTAACAATATTTTAACAAACTTTGTATCACCGTTAAAAAAAATGTTAAAAGATCAAAATAAACATTTAAACGTTTATTTTCTGTTCTTCATGAGTGCTGTTTGTTTTTTTTGTCATTGAGTTTGTTTTTGTTACATGACATAAAAAAATCAGATTGATTAGCGTATTTTCACCATCGAAAAAAAATCGCGAAACTCAGCTATTTGTCCAACCGTTACACTGTGATGATCCCTTAAAATCGAAGAATTCACACAGTAGTTGTTCATCAGTAGGATTTACGCCCCAGGGCAGAGGGAGTGATTAGAGCCTGCTCAGAGTGCGGGTGAAGAAATCACAATGCTAATTCAAACAGACACAAGTGGACACAGTTTTCGTCGTTTTATTAATGATCCTTGAACATACTCGACGCCAATGCATGTTCGAATTGACCGCAGTAAAATTCTGCAATCATTCCATAATGCTTGACACTTTCGAATATTAGCCTCGATCAACAGCATTCCCACGAGCTAATTGTCGAATGAAACAAGGAAAGACTGGTGTACCGATTTTTGTAAATTTAATGTTTGCATCTTAAGGGGTCTTCGCACTTCAGACGCTGAAAAAAGGCTATTTTCATGAATTTTTGATAGGTTTATATTATAGATATTGATATAAAAGTTGTTACACTTAATAAATATATTTAAAAAAAATTATGTATATATGTACCCCAAACTAACTTTAAATGCGTTTTTCTTGAAACGACGTTTTTCGACGCTTTATTGATCAAATCTTCGAAACTACTGAACCGATCCTTATGAAACTCTACCCACATATTCTTTACAACTATAGCTTTAGCGCATATCAAGGATTTTTGTAAATTTTGATATTTACTATTTTTGCCAAAAACGGTGAAAAAACACATTTTTCTTGTTTTTTTTTTTCGAAAAATGTCCGCCATTTTGTAACATACTTTTATATGTAATTATTTAATAATTACATATAATTATTAAGTAATATTAAAAAATTATAAGTAATAATTTTTGTAGGACATTTTTTTAACTATCATTTTCGTCTATAAATAGTGACTTCAATGTGACTTGAATAAATAATTTTTTTTTAATGTATTTCGAAAGTGTATTTAGTAAGTGTAACAATTTTTATATCAATATCTATAATATAAACCGCTAAAAAATTAATGAAAATAGCCTTTTTCAGCGTCTAAAGTGAGAAGACCCCTTAAGATGTTGGTTTGTGCGCAAAAATAGTAGCTGTTCTATCGGGAAAGTCGTGAGACCAATAAATCGCCCAGATACATCTGTAATATCCGCGACACGATATCGACTTAATTGTGGTCGGGAAACTGAGATACGTGCTGAGCATACCTGCGGTGCAATTATTGAGTGACATGAAACACTCGCCGCGTACACCCTATGAAGGTGTTAAATAGAACCGTCCACCCTGTTATGGAAACGGTATATGCCGAAACGATTTTAAGGGGCTACATCTACCTAGAGGCCCGAAAAAGTTGCCAAATTCCTAATTTTTTCTAGGAAATAATTGGTGAAAAAAACGTATTTTTTACACTTATATATATTGAGAGCCTTTAAAAAAATCACTAAAAAATACACAAAAACAAGAAAAACATGACTGCCGGCAGGTGATGAAAAAAACTTCGCAACGTTTGGCGGTGGACACTCTGCAGCTTTACTGGTTCATCCGAAACGTAAAAACCAAACGAGTTATCAAAGTTAACAATAAATACGAGTCGTTGACGATCGTTGATTTTCAAAATCATTTTTTTTAACAACGTCGCGACGTATTGGATATCGAGCATACAACATTTATGAAAAAAGTCGTCATATTTGCGTAACTATTAAAAAATGGAGATGGATTTTACAAAAGTGAGCTCGTCAACGACCTTTAAATGTGTTTCATCGTATCTCCAGTAAATTTGAAAATAATCCATCCAGTGGTTCTCGAGATATTATGTCCACGGACTTTGAAAAGTGTTTCGAGAAAAACGCGTTTGTTTGAAGTATGGTGCTGGTACCGCTCGCCTGGCCGACTGTCAGAAGCTGTAGCTCATTCAATTTTAGAAACATTTCAATAACATTTTCAGGGAATATAGCTGAAAGGTGACACTATCGAATAAAAATATTTTTGGATAATGCAATTTTTTTTGTAAAATCAGTTGAAACAACGCTCAAAATGTGTTTTTTCACTGTTGAGAGCCCAACGGTCTTTAAGGGGTAAGGCCACAGTAGAATTATCAAAAAATCGTTTTTTTTCGCTAAAACGGTGCCTTATCATCATAAGAATAAGTTACTGTTCGATTTATAGCAAGAACATTTTTTTTACCGACTTTGAGCGTATAACGTAAGCCCACCTCTGGCACGGCTATTGAATACCTAAAACTTTAAACGCGTTTTTCTCGGAACAGCTTTTTTCCAATTGGTGTGACAAATAACTTCAACAATTTTCACTCGATTTACTTCAAATTTAAAAGTTATGTTCCTAATTGCATTTTGCAGAGAAGTACGTACGGAATTTCTGATTAATCGAAACCTTTTCATTTTATGAGCAGTTTTATATGAAATTTTTCACTGAAAATTCATTCAAATACCTACAACTCAATTCAAATACCTACAACTTTTGAATAAAACAATATTTTTTAAATTGCGTGCGTACTTCTCTAGGTATTCTAATATGGATTGACGACAATTTTTGTTTTTTGTTTTAGGTCAATATTGCGGATGCTGAATGCCACGCCGCAGAGCGCCTAAAAAATAAAACATTAGTAGTCGGCTATTTTGTACATCGAAAAAAAAAATCTAACAACTTCATATTCATGCTAAATAGATAGATGTGTAATTAATTTTATGCGTAAATCACTTTTTCATACGAAAAAAAATTGTTAAATTAGCACGTGATTTTATACCCGTTACTGTGGCCTAACCCCTTAAATCTCCTTTAATTCGGTGCATCAGTTAGTAATTCACAATTCACGCAATAGTAAACATAATCTGTAAAAAAAAATCAAAATTTCGAAAAATGTCGACCGTTAGGCCCTTCCTGCAACAATGTAGCGTGTAGATAATAAATTTCATCTCATTTGATTGTATCGTCTGGTCAAAATTAGCGTTGAAAATTTCGAAGTGGTCAGAGCGTGTGATACATGGTGTCAAGGTGGAAGGTCGTTTGGTGCGTTGCAGACGCGCGTAAAAAAGTAATTTTTTTAAACTACCCTGTTGTATACTTTAAGACCGACATAGAACGATGAACGCCGCGTTGGACACCGCGTTATTTGATTGCTCAGAGGATTACAGCATCCATTGAGGTAGAACAACGGAAAACGTTGGCCCACGAGGGAAATAAAAATGTACGGACCCTTTTCTCTCACTCTTTGGCTACTAAACATAAAACAATGAAACGTGAAAACGTGGAAAGGCTTATTATAGTTTAGTGCGCTGAGCCTGAGATCAACGTTTGAGAGACTCCAAGGGATCTTGCGTTCTTCAAATGCCAGTTTGCCGTAGCGGACCAGTATGGAAAATGAATAGTAGCGGCAGTAGGAAAATCTCGATGGAAAAATGAATATCGTGGATGCCCATTTTGTTTACTTCCATGTGTTCCCTCGAGTTCGCATATTTGACCGCTAATTGGCTCCGACCAGACACAGCATTCCACGGTGCATTAATTATTATTGGTAGCACGTGACGAGAATGCCTTTAGCAATGTTGTCGTCAATGATGAAAAAACTTGGAATGCAACGTGTCGCGAATGGGACGTGAAAATTTTGTCGTTTCTGGATAAAAAGGTGTTCTTTCCAGTGAACCAAGATTTTTGCCAATCATAAATACGAAGAACTTAGAAGATCGTCATATTTCATTGACATCGTTTAGAAAATGCAGTTAGTTTGATTGCTGTGTGCGAAAATTCGTGTAAGACATGTCAACATTTTCTTTCAATCTTATTTACATATTACGCTATTTGTTTTACTATAATCAAGATTTTGTGGCTTTTGGAAAACAGGATTTTCTTTGAAGTGAACCAAGATTTTTGTCAATCACAAATACAGAGAACTTACAAGATCCTCATATTTTATTGACATCGTTTAGAAAATGTAGTTTGATTGCTGTGTACGAAAACGCGTGTAAGACATGTCAGAATTTTATTTCAATCCTATTTACATATTACACAATTAATTTTACTATAATCAAGATTTTGTGGTTTTTTGAAAAAAAGGGTTTTCTTTCCAGTGAACCGAGGTTTTTGTCAATCACAAATACGAAGAACTCACAAGATCGTCATATTGAATTGACATCGTTTGGAAAATGCAGTTAGTTTGATTGCGGTGCACGAAAGCTCGTGTAAGACATGTCAAAATTTTCTTTCAATCGTACTTACACATTACGTAATTTGTTATACTATAATCAAGATTTTGTGGTTTTTGGAAACTAGGGTTTTCTTTCCAGTGAACCAAGATTTTTGTCAGCCACAAATACGAAGAACTCACAAGATCGTCATATTTAATTGACATCGTTTAGAAAATGCAGTTAGTTTGATTGCGGTGTACGAAAGCTCGTGTAAGACATGTCAACATTTTCTTTCAATCGTACTTACATATTACGCAATTTGTTTTACTATAATCAAGATTTTGTGGTTTTTGGAAACAGTTTTCTTTCCAGTGAACCAAGATTTTTGTCAACCACAAATGCGAAGTACTCACAAGATCGTCATATTTAATTGACATCGTTTAGAAAATGCAGTTAGTTTGATTGCAGTGTACGAAAGCTCGTGTAAGACATGTCAACATTTTCTTTCAATCGTACTTACATATTACGCAATTTGTTATACTATAATCAAGATTTTGTGGTTTTTGGAAACAAGGGTTTTCTTTCCAGTAAACCAAGGTTTTTGTCAATCACATATATGAAGAACTTACAACATCGTTATATTTCATTGACATCGTTTAGAAAATGCAGTTAGTTTGATTGCGGTGCACGAAAGCTCGTGTAAGACATGTCAAAATTTTCTTTCAATCGTACTTACACATTACGTAATTTGTTATACTATAATCAAGATTTTGTGGTTTTTGGAAACGAGGGTTTTATTTCCAGTGAACCAAGATTTTTGTCAACCACAAATACGAAGAACTCACAAGATCGTCATATTTAATTGACATCGTTTAGAAAATGCAGTTAGTTTTATTGCAGTGTACGAAAACTCGTGTAAGACATGTCAGAATTTTATTTCAATCCTATTTACATGTTACACAATTAATTTTACTATAATCAAGATTTTGTGGTTTTTGGAAAAAAGGGTTTTCTTTCCAGTGAACCAAGATTTTTGCCAATTTTTGCCAAGATTTTTGCCAAGATTTTTGCCAATACGAAGAACTTAGAAAATCGTCATATTTCATTGACATCGTTTAGAAAATGCAGTTAGTTTGATTGCGGTGCACGAAAGCTCGTGTAAGACATGTCAACATTTTCTTTCAATCGTACTTACATATTACGCAATTTGTTTTACTATAATCAAGATTTTGTGGTTTTCGGAAACAAGGGTTTTCTTTCCAGTGAACCAAGATTTTTGTCAATCACAAATACGAAGAACTGACAATATCGTCATAAGTCATTGACATCGTTTAGAAAATGCTGTTAGTTTGATTGCTGTGTACGAAAGTTCGTGTAAGAGGTGAAAATGTTCTTTCAATCGTACTTGCATATTGCGCAATTTATTTCACTATAACCAAGATCAGTAGAGACCTCGTAACCAAACGAGTAATTCACGTTGCCAACATCATCATTAAAATCAAGTCAGAGACGATAAAATGTTGCAGAAATTAACGACCCCGAGTCGCGGCGAACGCGCTCGTTAATTGAATTAAAAGACCTCATAATATGTAGCGTAAGATATTAAAGTCTATACGAAGGAGAGCCATATAAGTGAAAAAACATCTTCATTCGCCGAAACCAATAAAAACGGCGAATATGAGAGAGAGAGCAAGGAAATATATTTTCTGGACATAAATCAACGAGCCGATTAACCGCGTGACGCTGACTCCCCTTTTTGCCGAAATCATCAAACGCCGAGCTGCACGATTAATATTCAGCTTTGGCGGCGAATAAAGCAGCATAGTTTTCTTACTTCATTTTACAATAAAGGGAGAAAAACGATTATTGATGAAAGGAGCAACGAATAAAGCGAAATGGTCGCGTATCGTTAATTATTGCTCAAAGAAGAGGACGATATTGAGTTGTACCGAAGAAGCTCGTAAATCAAGCGTCAGCGGCCTTACGGCCTCCAGGTGCATATCATTTCTCCACTGATGTCTTCATACGTCCGAGCGATATAGTCGAGGAGTATACAAAGGTACGTCTTTCTCGTCACAAGGCGAATAAAATATTGAGACGTTGAATAAGTTCTCGCTGTTTTCCAACACGTGGCCTCACCAGAACTGCGTGGGTGTAGTTTAAAATGGCTACGCATCTATAAAAAGTACTACAAGCAAACTTGAAATTCAGTGTATGGCATTTTGCCGAAGTGTAAACAACTTTTTTTCACAGTGTCAAACATATCAAATTTCGTGCCGAAAAGAGTATTTGCGATGAATTGGACGGCCCTACTTTATTTTTAAAAATCTACAGATATTACACAAAGTGCAAATACTTCGTGACATTGAAAATGAAATCAGACTTTTCGGGTAATAAAAAACAGACACATGTAAATAATCTAAGGTGGTTTTTATTATTTTAAAAAAATATTGGTACATAATTGGGTTTGTTTGGATTTGTTTTGGATTTGATTACGTTCGTTTGTATCACGATTGTTGTATATTTTTTATTGTAAAATTTGTAATATAAGTTGTAATATAATTTTCAAATTAATAACAAGCTTAGTTATTGGTTGGGGAGCATTTTTTGGCATTGACATTTTTCAACCAATCACAGGCATTCAGCATGTCGCAGCTTCCCCCACTCTACTGGCAGTGGAGTGGGGGTAGCGTTAGTTTCGCTTTTTATTTTTTTATTATTTTTTATTCCATTAGCCTGAACGGTTAGGAATATTTTAAGCTTTACAGAATTGAAAAACTCAAAAAATTGTTACAGTTACAGCATTTAGAGCGTAAAAACTTTTAATAGATAGATACCGCGCGGCGCGCCCGATCGCCAACTTCAAAGGGGTTTTTCCACGATTCACTTTTTTGAACCTTGTGAAAGTTCGAACTCTTGAAGGTTCACATCGTTTTGAATTTTTTACAACATATTCTTAGTATCATCACCTATCGTGTGAAGCACAGAAACAAAAATCCACTGACACAAAAAAATATAAAAAATAAAATACCGACAGAAAATTGAGAAAAAATGTTAAGTTTCGAATTTTTATTATAATAATTTTTTTTATATAATATTGTTGGTTCACACTGAAGATACATTCATTATGCAATTATAAATATGTTCATTTTTTCAGATGTCCACATCGATGCCAAGAACTTTCACCATCAACGTGCGCGCAAAAAAATTTATTGCTTTATTAGGTTATATCGCCGCCGTTTGTTAATATTTCTGATTTCTTTTACATATACTTAACCATGTGCATAGATGATCTGTAAAAAAAATGTTGTCATCGTATGCGTCATTTTTTTTTGAACGCGTCTAGAAAAGTACCTTCGAAAATCAGCGAAATCGCGCATATAAGGCCTTAAGGGGAGACATATACCTAGATGGTCGAAAAAATCGATTTAGAAGCTATGAACATTCCGTCGACCGTAGAAGACCTACACTATGGGCCTGGTATCGATGATTCCATGTAAGTCGACAAATTTCATGATTTATTCATTCCCAAATTTTCAAACGCGTTTTTCTCAAAATCACGTTTTTCAAATCGGTACCCAAAATTTCTCGAAAACCAATGAACCGATTGCCTTGAGGTTTTTGGTGATTATTCTATACACCATTATCCAGTACTTGTCATAGGATTTTTTTTCCGTTACTTAGTTTTTGTTTTATATGCAAAATAATAACTAATTTTTCGCCCAAAAATCACTATTTATGTTCAAACGTCCGCCATTTTGTCATAAATCGATATTTTCAAAATCGGCTATGACAAGTACTAGATTATAGTATCTAATTTAATAATCTTTTTGGTTTTTTTTCAGATGATATTTTGAAGAAACGCCAGTGGGTTCCGTATACCCAGATTTTTTTACGACGCTCCAAGGATCATACAATATCCTTGTATATTTTTGATATTTTTAAATAAAGAAAATTAAACATATTTTTGAATGTATATACTTTTAGATAATTAAAACCCCAATCTGAAATTTCAAATGGTTTTCCTCGAAAAATTCACAAAAATGAACTTTTTTCCGGCTCCCAGGTGTATATCTCCCCTTAATCCGGAAGCTGAGGAACGACATGCTCCATATGCATGAAACAACCAATTGCAAAAAAGACATTCGCGACTGATCGATAGTTCTCGCGGAATGAAATCACTCGATCGGTCATGAAAAAAAAAAAATTCTCACACGCTTCGTACCTTGGATCGCTACGATACAACTTGCCGTATAACATGCACACAGTGCGCAAAGTGTGCGTGTATCAGTGTGATTCACGTCTTACTACGTTGGAAGTTCCCCCGAGTCATCTGGGATGCCGGATATTTTCACGAGTGTCTCGTGCGAGCGAATGTAGAAGCGAGCAAGTTCTCGTCTTTCCTCCTCGCGCCCATTTTTATCGTTTTATTTCTACCGGTTTTCTTCACCTCGCGTTATCCGGAGTTCAGGGCAGCAAAAATCACCCCTCCCCCTTCGTGCACAAAATAACGCGGTGCGTATTGCGCCGTTGAGCAAGAAACTAACGAAACAAAAAAGAACATCTAATTGGGCATTCTTTCAAAAATTTATTGTACGTCACTGAGAAGATTGCCGTGGCAATATAAATGCGGGTATCTCTCACGGCAAGCTTCTCTGCTAACGTGAAATTATACGGGGTGGAAGAGGCACCATTCTGTCCGAGCAAGGGTTTTCTCACCTCGACTTTTCGTGATCTCGTTGATGTTTCCCGTGAAACACCCACTTAAAGACGAGCACTAAAATAACCGACCAAAACAAAAGGAACGTATAAATGAATAAATTTCTCACTCGAGGTATGAGGAACGAAGGTCCTCGTTGGTCTCCGAAAAGATGGAAGTTTGGGCTGATTAGGGGATGCGGTAATACCCTGAGGGTAGCTCGGATACCTGAATCTCGCGCGGGCCAAAAGCAGTAAAGGATCGTAACTGACAATCGTAACTGAATTTTTTCAACGTTGGATGGATTTTATTTTCGGTTTATTTTGCTATAAAGCGGTCGAGAATTTTGGAAAAGTACATTTTTCAGCGTGTGCGACGGAATAGAAATCGCAGATGCTCACACTGACAGAAAAATCCTATTGGTATTCACTAACCGCGTCTATTTAATTTTTTTTAATTTGAATTAACTAGATTTATCGTGGAATCAAATTTTTCTTTCCATTGCATTCCATTATTGGAATTATTTATTTTATTTATTTATTCATTTATTAATTTTATTATTAATTTATTATTAGTTTATTTATTAATTAAAATGAAAATCTATTTAATATCGTCCAATAACTAAATATTTTATTAAATGATAATAAATCTGTAATTCGGTTTTATCTGCTCGAAAAACAATTTAGTTGAATCCACCAAATGGATCTATTTGATTTTTTAAAATTTAAATTAAATAGAATTTTCGTAGAGTCAACCATTTTTCTATCTGATTGATCTAATGGTCTGTCTTTATTGCAACGTACATGTCAAAGGGGTATGGGGGGTGGAGAGGGTGAAATTGTGTGTGTGTGTGTGTGTGTGTGTGTGTGTGTGTGTGTGTGTGTGTGTGTGTGTGTGTGTATATACAAAGGCTACGTTTGATAAATCTATAGCTGTTATTCGATAAAACTTTCTAATTATCACAATGCTATCAACGAATTGATATAGTTCATGTGATACAACAAATAATTATAGGAATTCATTTGGTCTGGAAAGTGTCTCATTTCATTTTGGATTTATGAAATATTTTATGCATATAGCACACTTAGATTTACAGTGTACATTGTAAGCAAATATTTATTTAAATCGAATCTTTTTTTACTCAATTTGAATATATTAAATATTTGAATAGAATAGCTGAAACAAATAAGATCGTAGTAGGCCATGAGACACGGAAAAAACCTATTTGATTCAAATAGATCCGATTTAAATTAAATATATTTTTTGGCAGTGCATGTAATACCGTAAAATGGCGTTACTTTGAACAGGTTTTGGAAGTTTATTGTACGTAACTTTCTTTTAATATCCTAGATTCCAACTTGTTTTGCTCCGATAGAACAATGTGTCCTTTGGCTATCAAATGTAGAAGAAATTTAAGCCCCTTCCCGCCCCGTCGCCTAGAGAAGGAGAAACAAAATTTCACACACACATACTAAAATGCAGAAAAGAAAATTATTTCAATGATTGTTTTTTTTTAAACCACGTTTTTAAAACGTGTTTTTAGCAACATTATAAACTTGAACAACAAATTTGAGAAACAATAAAAAAAAGTGTGCTGCGCATACATTTAAACCGTATTTTGGCGCTCTGTTAAAGTAGCCCAAAAAACTGTCAAAGTTACCCTTAATGTCAATTCAACCGCGTTTTGAGGTAAATCTTTGTCTGATTAAAGATACCTGATAAATATCAGAATCATTATACGTACGTGTATATGCTCGCGTTTTCGAAGAAATTAAACACGCAACATTGGTGCGGTGCTTGAATTCGTTGCATATCTTGTGCGTTTGAAGATTGCGAAAATTCAACACAGACGAACCATTTGGGGATTGGATATTCCTATTTACGGATCTGATGGGTAATATGGCATCGTAACTGTAGGGTGTTGCGTGTTTGCAGAGAGTATAAGAGTTTTTTTTCACTATCAAGAACATTAGATTTCGTATTGCGTAATTGACGTTTCTATTTTTCTCGTACTTTTTCACGAGTTTCGTCGCTTCTGGTTAACAATTCTTTCGTACAGGTTTTCCATGGTGCATGTCCCTCTGGGCATGACAAGGAATACGTGCGACGCTCAGAAATCACTGGGGATTAAGGCCTCTCGCAGAAACGGGTGAAAGTGTCCATATTTTTCTCATTTCATTCTTAATGATGCTCCTCGTATACAGTCGCCGCCAAAAGTTTGACTCAACGGGTTACGTCTGATTGTAAAAGTTGAAAAGTGACTTTTTTCAAAACCAATATATATTTTGACCGGATATCATCATATAAATGTTCTCTGAAAATTTCAAGGTGATCGGATCAAAATTCACTGATTTATAGGCTTTTATGTTGACTCCGGTCGGAACGCTCGAAGCGTCGTTCGAAATTTTAATTTAAGGCGTTACCACCACTTATAGAGCAAAAAAGGCCTTTTTCATGAATTTTTTTAAAGAAAGCTACAAAACCTTTTTAATCGATCAATATACCATCTTAAAGAACACATCTTGAAGAACTTTCAGTAATTGTTTATTGAAAAATATTACATTGTTTAGAGGCAAATGGCCGTCAATGAAATAATGTTTTTATATACACGGTTTGCGGTGACCAACATTGCGGCGAAGTGGATCATCTGAAAAAAAAATGCGGATGGATTTAGTCAAATATAAGTATAAACTAGTCTTTAATGAAAGGATTTTAAAAAATATTCATTTTTCACAAAATGGCGGACAGTCAAAGTTAATGGTTCGATTTTAACGAAAAAAAACGGCCGTTTTTGGCTATAAAACGGCCATTTTTTTCGAAAAAAAAATCGAACGATTAAAGACTACATTTTTATGTATTAAATAAGCCTGAAAAATTTCAAGAAGATCGGTTCATTAGTGTTCGAGTAATCTTGGTCACCGACTTCAGAAATGCCATTTTGAGAAAAACGCGTTTAAAGTTTCAATTTCAGTTTACACGAAGAAAATATTTTTTTTGTAAACTTACATAGTCATCTATTCCGGGCCCATACAGAAGTATGGGCCCGGACACTTATACTTCAAAAAATGCAATAAAAAAAAATCGATTTTTTCAAAATCGCAAGTGGGGGTAACCCCTTAACGCTTTTTTTTCGAAAGTACGTTTTCAAAGTCTGTGAGAAAAATATCTCAAAAACGACGGCATCGATGTTTCTGAAATTTTTTGGGCTTTTTCTAAATGTAAAAATATAGTATTTGATCGAAGGAATTTTTTTCAATCGATAATTTCGACTTGATGAACAAAAAATGCCCATTTTTCGCATAAATCAAAACTCTCACTTTGAGCGAGTGCTATTTTCATTTATTAAGTATTTCGAACATTCCTTCGAGAAAATCATAGGATAAATCAATATACCAACAAAATCTGTTAGTTTTTATTTGATTTCAGATAACCTGTTTCAGGGCATTGCTCACCGCAAAAGACGTTTCCGAGACGTGCTCTCCGGACATCGGCTGTAAATAGATTATAATGAAATATTTTGACACAAAAATTTACAGAGTGCTCTTCAGATGATACTTCTTCAAATACCTAATTTGTGTAGAAATTTATCATCACGATTTTCCAAAATAAAATTCCAAAAATGAGCTGTTTTCGACTGTTGCAACTCGTGGCCAGAAAAAAAAGAATCATCATGAATTTTGTCTGGAAAAACATTTGCTGGTTTTCATTTTATTTTTACCTCGAAGAGTATGATTTTAAGAATTTTTCGTAATTATGTATCGGAAAATATTTATAAATGTGGTAGACACAATCGTTTGTGCAGACCGCTGTTTGAAAAACGTCCTTTGCGGTCACCACTGCTGCTCGGAAACAAACCATCCGAAAAAAAACCATTTAATTTTTGCGTAGAAATATCTAGTGCTTGGACGAAGAATTCAATAAAATATTGAAAAAATTCTGTCCTTCAAGCACTTTTTTCTGATATATAAAATAAGCTCGTCAGATTTGAAGTTGATCTGATTTTTGAGATATTGTGGTCACTGATTTTCAAAAAGCAATTTTCAGAAAAACGCTTTTGAAGTTCGTTGATTCGCGGAATTTTTCTATAAACGCCCGCAATGTTGACGAATATTTTTAAAATGTTATATTTTGAGAATCCGTCACAAATCGATATTGTCGAAATTTAAACTAGATGTAAGCCCTTAAGCTTCAAGAACCATATGTCACATTGCAATATATTTTTCGAAATAATGCTTATGGTAATCTAAAGATACTGGGTGTGTCGCACTAACAGTCCGAGCAGCAAACGTAGCGCATTCGCCACAATCGGCACATTGGGGGTACTGGAGCTACTTGGAGCATTTTCCAGATTTTAATGTTCATACTTATCGCGGAAAGTTCAGTCGATCATTAGCTGACACTGGAATACGATGTTGAAATGTTCATCAGAAAAAAATGGTAGCTGTTGGTCGTTGGGCTTCATTATCATCAGCATTTAACGCTGATAGACTTCCGTCAAATCACCTCGCATGTAAAACTTCGTTGTGATCTCAATGAAGAAAACAAGGTTGAGATCAAATGCCTCCATGTTCTAGAGATCTGTGCCAGTATTTTTATCGATGACTCTTGCTCGCTGTTTGAATTATTACCCGCCTACATTTTTTCGCAACGCTTCTTGCGCAACATTCGTATAGCAGCTTAGCGCTGCATACAAATCTGGGCCTTCCTTGCGTTTCCGGTGAGATTCGCTGATTCAGCCAGTCCGATTTTGATGAGTTCGCGTGCTCATTTTTATTCATTAAGTACTAACCGCTCCAGCGATCGCGAAATTCCGGTCAACAACTCATTCCTGTACATTCATCACGCAGCTAAAGCATTGCTCATCACGTTATGAATCTCCTCCTCGCATTTCGATATTATCGTACAAGCAAGGCTCGCATTCGTATGCCTTATTTAGTATTGAATAATTCACGGTGATAAGCATGCTGTAACTGTGCTCCGTGGCATGCTCACTGGCTTCGAAATGGAGCGATATTATCGACGCATCGATAGCGATGGAACGACATGAAGGGTTCACCAAACAGCTATGTGAACCGCCGGAGAGACACGCTAGGCGAAGTGATCTTGATGCCAGCGGACATTGCCCAGCTTCATCGAATGAGCAGACACGCTCGTTTGATCAACCTCTCGTGTGTCGCCGCCTTATTAGTGTGAAATATGGACCACGATGGAAAAATGGCGAATAGAGAGACGTCGACGAGTCGTATGTCTGTGTGATACCGCAGAGATGTGTTACACTGCATGGTGGAGTATCTGATGAAGTCGACGCTCGATCAACTACCCGCAAAGTCAACAGTTTATGCCGCAACATTAACAGTCCACCTCGACGAGTCGTTTCCTTCGGATTGACAGCTCATGCATGTAAAATCCTTTGGATTCCGGATAGCTGTAACCTGTACACAATTCGTGGACGGATGACGTCCAGCATCCTTCCGCAAGATTAGCATTGCATCTGTGCTGCTTCCAATGAATGTTACCCGTATGTTTTTTTTAAATAAGTCGTCGCAATTGATACTGCACTAATCAACACCTCGTAAGTTTGATGAATGACATCAACGAAGCTACCGCATCATCTTCTAACGTTTGCAAAACTCATCCACTGCCCAGCGCAATGCGAAGTTCGTCTCTAGGGTTCGGCCATCAGAAAACCCTCGACAACAATTTTGTACCTATATGGATACATTTTTGCAATAAGATTCTTCAGATGGTGAAGTGAATTTACATGGAGCAAAATCTTGAAAACATGTTTTTAAGGTTTTCCACCTATTCGCAAAGTAGCGGAAAATTTTGTTTGCACACCCCGTCGTTTTGATAAAATTAGTAAACATTAAGCTTCGTTTTCAATTAACGAACTTCGGTGAAGAAAAGTGCACTGGTCTCAGGATTATCGAACAATTTTCAAAGCTATATATTTCGATGCGTTAGGCTATAAACTTTGGGATATGTTAGCTATTAAATCCATCTGACCGAAATTCAATAACCAACTATTTCAAAGTTCATAACTCGTTGAAAGTTATAGCTGCAATAGGACCGTCGATCGCATGAAACGGCCGCTAGGTTTTTCCTCCGCAGATATATTGCGCAAAATATTTGAAATCGCCGAAGACATGATTACGCTAGTTCCAGCTTCAACGTGCCAGCATTCGAATGAGTTTTACGAGATGTAAACAACTTTTACAGGCTACGAGGGACATGAATGATTTTTTAACAAGTTTTATAGGTGAGGCGAACACATTTCGATGCGACTACTTTCCCACCGAGCCGACGCCTCACGGTATGCAACAAGTTTGCCTTCCGGCATCCCAGGTTGAGTCTTCTGCGTCGTAGATTCAGATCATAGCGGCGAACGTCTTCCAACAGTAACAACCTTAGTTTCCAGCAATTCCAATCGAGGCTTCCACTTCGTAAATTGACATAATGGCGATCAGAGATTATCTTCTCCCTCGTTTCCTCCTCATCAAAGAGAAAAACCTGATTTCACCCTCCCTCTCGATTTCCGTTTCTTATTCGGTCGGTGGGTGACTGGGTCGAGTATCTTCTGAGCAATGTACGTAGCAACTGCCTCGCATACCTAGCCTGATAAAAAAGTTACCAGACTCTACCAGGCTTTATATAGAAACCGAAGCAGGGCATGCTGGTATCCGAGATAATAGTACAAGTGAACCTGTATGCAAGCTGGGATAACCCGCTCCATACCGATGTATACCGGTCGTGTTGTCGATTCGTAAAGACATTGAATGGCAATTACAGGTTGTGCACTGATCCTCGATATTTCATGCTAGTTATGGTCGGTAATCAGGCAATGCCATTGGAACTTTGAGAATACGAATCTTGGATGAATTTGACCTCGTTGCGATCGACGCTGCAATAAGCAGGCTTTCATTTCCTTGAAATCTTTGACTTTGATTAACCATGTTTGCAACGTCGATTCGACTTGATACGTCGTAGGACTTCTTCGGGAACGAATATTGAAAACAAAAATAGCAATGCCTATTTAGACAATTGTAGGGAGCATGAAAAGAAATTACAAATTGCGAGGTGTACAAATAAAGTCGAAGGTACCATATTTGATTCGCAGTGTTTGTATATCGGGATAGTGCGCACTTATAATAGTAGCGAAAGGACCAGGTGCAGAGTGCCTGACTCGGTCACTATGATTACATTCCGCAAAATATCTTTTTACAAGCTGCTTATCGCTTTCTCACTCTTGTTAGTAATAATATCTCGCGACCACTTCCAGCCAAGGACGACAGCCGTACGTATGCATTTATGGGGCATGCTGCTCCATCGGGAAAAGCAGCTGGTATCCGCAAGCGATGTTACAATGTTGAACAAATATATGTACGTGTAGGAGAAATTAACCAAGTGCCACAGAAGCCTCTAGGACTTACGCCTTGCGAACTTTCCGACCGTTCCCTCTGTTCCGCAACTACGCAAGCAAGCCAAACTGTGTCCTTCAAACGCATCTACGCATCGGAAAAATATAAAATACGATTGCGACAGCATCGTAACGTGATGCTTTCTCAGTTGTTGCTTACGCGCTTGTATAAATGAGGAAACACATGAAGCATAATACATGCCGAACATTTGAAAAAGTATTGTCTTTTTTGCAAGTGCTTAACGAATTCAGATTATTTTCATTATATTATAGCATATGCTACCGGGTTTGTTAACCTTGCGATCGAAGCTTCGCAACGAGGGTCGATGTACCGCCACCGTATGCGCTTTATTGACCTAGAAATTACCACAGCGATTGTTGACGAACGAAACGTTGCTCCGACAGAAGGAAAACTCGGAAAAAGAAAATCTGTCGTACTAGTGAATTTTGCGAGCCCGCAGTCACTTCTTGCACGAAGCTGATCATATTTTCCCTCATCCCATCCGGGTTTTAATTCCTAGCAGGTGCTATCCATTTTATTCAACTGATGGAAAATTTACGTTCAACTTCGTGACCGCGGTGAACAGCGATCCGTGCTGAAATTTGATGGGGTGTGTCCAGATCCTACGACATCCCTATAGGGATTTGACAGTGGGAGTCCACATTGGAATCCAAGTGAATTTCGCGCCATTTTGTGATTGACATCGTTTGATAATTTTTTATTCGAAATTCTCAACTCAAATTTGTTGGATATTCGAAAAAAAATATTCTTTCTTGATACCGTGCACAAATTTGTTGGGGAGTCCCAAGATGCACCCACAAATAAGGAGTCCTCATTGGGATCCAATTGGATTCTGCACTGTTCCCCGATGGACGCCGTTTGAGAATTCTTACCACATTCGAATCGAAAACATGTGAAAAATCACAACAACCAAAACTCGGCGTGTTAAAAGATAACCTGCACGCTTCGTGAGCGTGTACGTGTGGCGTGATACTATTTCAAAGTGCAGTAGACAAAGGAACGAACGATGACTATAGTGGATTTTCAGTAATGTGATTCGAATCGATTTTTAAGATATACTTTTTTTAAGCGATTTGCCCTTTTTTAAGGTCTTATATACGTTTGAATAAGAAATAATTGTTTTTTTTTATTGGCTTAAATGATGTATAAAGATTTCAAGAATGGCATCACAACATCCCAACAATGACATAGTACGGCGAAAAATAGTTTAAAAGCGTTAAACGCGTTTTCTTGGAAACCATGTTTTCAAAATGGGACGGACTCGTAACTGGTACAATTATCAACCGATTGACTTTAAATTTCGACTGTAGCTTCTTAGATGGATTCTCTACCGAAGAACACACGATTTCACGATCGATCAACAATTGCTGTTTCAATAAAAAAATTAAGGTCGTTTTTTTAGCTGAAAATGCGACGTTTTTTCACAATGGTGCTAAACCTGCAAAAATCAATGTTTGTAATAATCGTGTGTACTTCGCTAGCAAAACTCATGTAGATAACGAAAAAAAAATATTTTTTAGTCCTAGGCGCTCATGTGCGTCTGGAGGGAGTCCGCCTGTGGAGGACCTAAAAAAAGACGTTCTCTTTTCATCGACCACCAGGCCACGATCGTGTAGCTTGTCCAAGGATAAAAAATTGATTTTAGTACCTACATATATGTCACATAAACCCTCCAAACCCCATTTTAATCACTTTATTAGTGTCGTCAAAAAAAATTCTCATAAAAGCCTTATTTTCCGACCATCCAAAGGTACATAAGGACTTAACATAAGTTTTATACTTTTCAAAGATCTACCCATTCTGAACATCTATATATTTCGTTTAGAAATTTAAACGTACAGAACGCGACGGGATCCATCAAGAATCTCATCGGATTCTGTTCAATGATGCGAGAATCTTTTAGGATTCACATCGGTTTGTACCTTCCACCAGAGTACCCCGATGACACTCCTGTCTACGAATGTGACGTTTTGTCACAGGGATCTAATGACGACGGCCCATTGAATCCCTTTCAAGAACTAGGTAATAATCAAGGTATGATAATCAATTGGACCCCTGCGACAATTTTCGGCACGAAAAGCGCTATCCGTTTTTTTCTGCTCTGGAAAATGAGGCTCCAGCTTTGCACCGGTCGAATACAACGGTACGACTTTCTTCTCACTGGAGCGTCATCGAGTGGATAATTTCTCGTGAGATCGAAAGTAATCGGATGCGCGATGTCGACGACACATATAAGGAACAGGGGCCTCGCGTCCCCGTCGTATTGTCAGTGGCCTTTGGAGTGGTGTCTTCATTCGGGAGGACGTGTGCTCACTTTAAGGTGGCACGCGTATGAAAGGATTGTTGGTGGGGCTGGTTGGACATGAGCGGTAAAGACGAAGAGGAACGGCACGAGACGAGGCACACTCGGTTTTGCCTCGGGGAGCACACTTGTGCTCGCACGGTCCAGCCGTCCCGAGAGATCGTCTTTTCTCGCGATTGTGCCCGCGTTTTTCTCTCTCCTCTTTTTCCTTTCGTTCCGCCCCGGGTCTCTCGTCGTGGACCCCGAGTGCTCGAAAGTCTCTCCTTAATCGAGCTTGCGAGAGGACATGAGCACAGCCTGGTTATATTTCATTCCGCTTGTGAGCCAGGCACGAGATCGGCAGCAACCCGAAACGCGAATATGTACGAGATAGAGTGGAGAGAGAGAGAGGGAGAGAGAGAGAGAGAGGGAGAGAGAGAGAGAGAGAGAGAGAGAGAGAAACGCGATGCTGATGGCGGTTTGGTAAGGTAGAAATGCGCGAGTGGTGCGCGGAGAACGGCGCGGGGCAGGTGCACGAGTTTCATTTTCGTGTTCCATGCTGCACGTGTAGTGGTCCGCTTCATTTCTCTCGAGGCTCTCTCGCACCTCTTTGCAAGTCTCAGATTCGCGGCTCCTTAGAAAAAAAGCCGGGCACGAGACTTGTACAAAAAGAACTTCCTATGCGCCTACCCTAGAACGTCCGTTTATCTCGTACGGTAATAAGTCTGCTTCTCTTTCTATCACACCTCCTTCATTGCCATTTCTCGTTTCGTCTTCGTTTTGCAGAGATCACAGTCTGTAATCGCTTCCCTCTTGGGCTACCTTTCTCCGTGGCACAATACTCTCCGATCTTCCACTCTGTATCACCCTCTCAGGAGAGAGAAAGAACGTCTGCTCGCGATCTCTTCGAGACCGGTCGATATTCGAATGTAGACGAGCGGAAAAAAATTATGCCGAAACATGTCGCCGGTACTAAATTCGAGCAGTGGAAACTCCGGTAAAGGTAACTCTCAGTCCTTCGTAATGGGTTGTGCTTAGTTGTAACAGTCGAAAACAGCTCATTTTTGGGATTTTCTTTTGGAAAATTGTGACCATACATTTTTACAAAAATTAGGTATCTGAAAAAGTATAATCTGAAGAACGCTCTGTAATTTTGCTGTGGAAAAATATTTCATTATGATCTATTTGTACCTGATGTTCAGGAAGTACCTCTCGAAAACGTCTTTTGCAAACTGAACGTACAGTCGACCCTCGATATAACGAATCTCTAGGGAAGTTTGTTATATCGAGTTTTCATTGTATCGAGGTTTCGTTACATTGAGATCATGCTGTTTAATATGTTCTTTAAAAAAAATTAGTAGTATAAATATAGGGATATTTTTTAAAGAAAGAAACGATCAAATTACGGTCCTTTTTACAAGCAATTAGCAATTAGGGTACAATGTATATTATTATGTTGTTGGATAAAAGTTTCGGGTGTCTATCCGAAGGGACAAATCTTCGTTATATCGAAGTTTGACTGTATAAATAGGAAAAAAATCCTCCCATAAAATCCTATATTTTGACATCTCGAAAACGCCCTAAAAATGTCATAAAGATCGATGCATAGTTTTCAACATACTTTTCTCACCGACTTTGTAAACATATATTCGAGAAAAAAAGCCTTTGAAGTTTCGAACGACGCTCCGAGCATTCCGACAGGCATCAACATAACAGCTCGTAAATCTGTCATGATCCGATCACCTTGAAAGTTTCAGGGAACATTTATAACATGATATACTGTCGAAATGTATTGATTTTGGAAAAAGTGATTTTCCGTTTTTTTTTTTTTTCAACGAGGCCTAATCCCTTAAATTCTCATTAAATATATATATATATATATATATATATATATATATATATGTTTGTGGAGAAAATATCGCTCGTACATGCAAGAATGGTTTGGCAAGTAGAAGAGAGAACCCGAAGAGAGAAGGTAGGATCGCAAATTCTTTCGCGCGTGGTGTCTCTTCGTGTATATATCCCACTTCGTATGTCCAAGGAAAGCGATGACGCGAACAACCGGTGTTCTCTCTCTCTCTCTCTCTCTCTCTCTCTCTCTCTCTCTCTCTCTCTCTCTCTCTTCGTCGGCACAAGACGCGTGGAAGCAACCGACAGGTGTAACACGAGTTTTACTCCACTCCGAACGTGTGCTGCTTGCTCCAAACACAAGCACATTCAAACCCACATACACTTGTTCGACTCATACGCTGTTCGGAACACGCTTTAATTCGAGTCTCGTTGATAGAGTGTCGCGCGAAAATCGAAAGCGAGTAAAGCGCTACACACATTTCGCGTTACGGATATTCCTGGGTAGATGTGCGGGTATGAAACTCCAGAACAAAATCTTCGATGCAAAAAAAAGGTTACGTGTATTAACGAGGATTGGTATTACGCAATTCGTTGGCTGTCCAATTGCGCTACCTATAAAGATCAGGTAAAATTAATGCCAAGCTTACACATGGCTATATGCATGGCTTTTTCACCAAACACAAGCTCGAATCGAAAGAAACATCGAAAAAAGTACTCGGGGAGTCTAGGTGCTGTGTAGTTTATGACAGGTAAACTTTACCATGAATCAGACGGTCTGTTCCAAAATGTCCTCCAGGCAACGCCATCGCCACCAGCGCGAAATTCCTTCAACTGTCTGATCTGGCAGATAGAAACGGATCATCATCATAGGTCACTGGTGATCCGTGTATGTTGATTGAATCCAGCAACACAAACTTCACTCCTCTATCTAGAAAATGATTTCTGTTTTGGACAATCATAAGAGTCATCATTCGAAAGGGATCACCCATGAATAGCTGATTAAAAGCCACGGTTCCGACGAGCGTGCTCCTCCAGCCGCGAACCATCTCACCCTTGGATTCGGAAACGACCCCAAAAACAAACAAATTCGACGAAAGTACCACAAGAACCCCTCCTTTGTATCCGCCCTCTTCAAGGGCGTGTACGCGTGTCAGAAGTTTTCACTAAAGGGATAGAAACCACCATATAATTTCGATTTGGGGAAACGTCAACGCTCACGCGCGTTCGTTGGCCTACACAGGATTGCTTCAGGATGAGGAAAGGATGAGGGAAAAAAGGGAGGAGGAGAGTGTCCGGGAGATATAATGAAAAATTTGAGTTGGTCGAGGCGGCATCTACGACTTTCGGCGCACAGGTGCACTGCCTAACGAGCATTCAAGACACTCAATTTCATATTTTCCTTTTCGCTCTGTCTCCTTCCTACTCCACAAACAAAAGATGGATCGAGAGTAGAGGAACAGAGTAGGGAAAGACAGAGTAGAGGAAGCATCACCGTTCGGACGCTGAAGGCAATACCAGGCTATGAATCAAGCCTGTAAAGGAGATTCGAAAGAAACTAGACCCACAAAAATAGCTCAAACTAGGGATGACAAGCCAATAGAACGTTCTAGGACTCGATGGAAGGATAGTTTTTGCAAATGTGATGCGTAATGTGATGCAATTTGTAACAAAACAAGGTGTGTGAGTAATCGCCGGTACTTACATCGACCAATGCAGTTGTGATGTTGGAAATTCTCGGCTCTGGTAAAAATACAACCACCAAAAACGATGAACGGAGATGATCATTAAAATTTAGCACTGCCTAACGAGCATCCAAGAGACTCAATTCCATATTTTGATTTTCGCTCTGTCTGCTTCCTACTCCCGCAGAAAAAATGGATCAAGGTGGTGCGATCTGTGAGACAGAGTAAAGGAAGCATCACCGTTCGGACGGTGAAGACAATACTAGGCTGTGAATCAAGCCTGCAACGAGATTCGAAAGAAACTAGACCCACAGAAATAGCTCAAACTAAGGATTACAAGCCAATAGAACGTTCTAGGACTCGATGAAATGATAGTTTTTTGCAAAAGTGATGCGTAAAGTGATGCAATTTGTAACGAAACAAGGTGGGTGAGTAATCGTCGGTATGTAAGTACATCGACCAATGCAGTTGTGGTATTGGAAGTTCTTGTCCCTCGTGAAAAGACAACCACCACAAACGATGAATGGAGATGATCATTGAAATTTAGCACTGCCTAACGAGCATCCAAGAGACTCAATTCCATATTTTGCTTTTCGCTCTGTCTGCTTCCTACTTTCTGCAGAAAAGATGGATCAAGGTGGTTCGATCTGTGAGACAGAGTAGAGGAAGCATCACCGTTTGGACGGTGAAGACAATACAATGCTGTAAAGACAATACAATGCAATCGAGCCTGCAAAGGAGGTTCGAAAGAAACTAGACCCACAAAAATAGCTCAAACTAGGGATGACAAGCCAATAGAACGTTCTAGGACTTGATGGAAGGACAGTTTTGGCAAATGTGATGCGTAAAGTGATGCAATTTGTAACGGAACAAGGTGTGTGAGTAACCGTCGGTACTTACATCGACCAATGCAGTTGTGGTGTTGGAAATGCTTGTCCCTCGTAAAAAGACAACCACCACAAACGATGATCATTGAAATTCAGCACTCGTTACGTTTGCCCGATTGACAGTGTTTGACGAAAAACCATTTGGCGTCCATTCTGACTCAAGTCAGCATCCAGAAGTTCAACCTACCCGATTGTATTTGGATCTTCGAGATGCATTGATTTAACGTTACCAGGCCTCCATACTCCGATATAAAGCACTCTCATATCGATGTTCGTTGATACGGGAGCAACGAACGATCACACGCAGCAAAAAAAACTGATTTGAGCGATCAATATGATTCTCGATAAAAAGTATAAGCTCTCTGGCGATGTATTCTTGATATCGAGCGTTCGCGTTGTTCACGTTGATTGGATCGACGGAGTGAGAAGCGAAGACATATATACGTATAGCCCATCTTCCAGGATGTATATTCACGTACTGGATATAGCATATATGTATTATCTACGTGCAAATTGAAGAAGAAAAACGGTCATGTGTACGTTGGAGAGCAAACCTGGGAGGTACCACGGTGAGCCTCAATATTACAACGCGATGATTGGAAATCAAATCGATCGATCTTGTAATTGGGCATCCGGCAAGCACTGCTCCCCGTTCTTCTCGACCCCGGAATGTTTGTTCATTCTCCCGTTTCAAGCAGCGAACAGAAATATCTGTCGCTCACACGTGCCTACAGAATTGAAATATTTTTTTAAACAAAATTGATTCTACCTCAATTTAAGGGGTTATGCCTAGTTTTAAATGTCAAAAAATCATGTTTTTGAAAACTAATATATTTTGACAGTATATCATCTTATCAACGTTTGCTGAAATGTTCAAGGTGATTCAAACCTTAAACGCTTTTTTTCTCGAAAGTACGTTTTCGAAGTCGGTGAGAAAAATGTCTCAAAAACCACTGCATCGATTTTTCTGAAATTTTTAAGGCTTTTTCTAGATGTAAAAATATAGTATTTGATCGAAGAATTTTTTGCGATGTATACTTTCGATTTGACGAACGAAAAATGCCCATTTTTGCAAAAGTCCAGACGCACTTTGAACGAGCGCCATTTTTTTTAAATTTGATTGATCATGGGATTAACTAAAATACTAACGAAACATGTTTGGTTTCTTTTTTATTTTAGACAACCTGGTTCAGGACATTGCTCACCGCAAAGCACGTTTTTGAAGGTGCCGACGATTTTCTATTAAAAAATCCCAAAAATTAGCTGTTTTCGAATGTTACAACTAGTCATAACCCGTTGAGGCATTTTTGTGTAGGCGAAGCGTGGCTCGACGCGAGTCTTTTGATTATAATTGGAACTTGTATTCGAGCGGAATGATTTTTTATGTGCAAACATTGATACTTTGAGCAACAAATATAAATTCACCACTCCCCTTCACTCGTAATCAAGATCCGATAAGATCGCGTCTTCGTTCTTTCGGGTGGCGCCACACAGTACCCGAAACGACTTCATTAGACTAGTCATAAAATTCGTCGGTCAGTTTTGTGAAAAGCCGGTCAAACGACCCAGCCCTATAGTACGATCTTGGATGGCGGAACGTGCGTAAGACGAAGGGACAGGTGCCCCGCGGCACATGCTGTAGATCAAGTCTCACGGATCTATCACCTGAAAAAAATGGCACAAGGAGCCTTAATTTACTATATTCTACGCATACATTACCAGTGTGTATCTTCGTACCGTGCCACATGGGGAAATGTAAATTTGATTAAATTATCGTCGTCGTTCAAATTAATAGGCACATGTGGATATGTTTGTATACTACATACATATAGGGTGGATCACAGACGTTTCTTGCAGTTGAACGAGGGTAGCAGGTTTAAATTCAGAAGTCAGATAGAAATGTGCATTCGAGACTGGATACGATGAAAAAAATACTCAAGTAAAATGAAATGAAATGGCACTGCTTGTAGTTGGTGGTTGCATTTTTACCTTACTTTTTATCGCACAGGTAGCCTAAACGTACCCAGATCAATTTGTATGCATGACTGTATAGCTTCATAGAGATACTGTCGAACTTTAACACCGATAAATGCTATTATATGCGACCTTCCACCTAGTTCAATTTTTTTTAATATCGATTTTTGCTTTTCCACGGATTCTCAAAATATAATATTTCAAAAATATTCTCCGAAAATTTAAAATCAATCCGTTCAAAACTGAGGCAGTTATGGGCGTTTCTCAACTTCACATGTTACGAGCTTCTTTTACACATCAGAAAGCAATGCCTGAACGAAGTAATTATTTTTTCGATGCATCGTTTTTTTTATCAACGAAAATAGTGCTCTATGTTCACCGAAAATCTATACTCTCACTTTGGACTACGGCCATTTTTTCAAAAATCAACATTCAATTAAATCCTTCGTCCAAGCACTAGACAATTCCATGCAAAAACTGAATGCGTTTGATTTGTTATATTACGGATGATTTGTTTCTGAGCAGCAGTGGTCACTCCATTGTATCTACTACATTCATGAACATTTATCCATCGAAAAATTTGAAAAGATACTCTAAATCATTTTTTTCCATATACGAAAAAATCCTTTGAAAACCTGCAAACATTTTACCAGAAAAACGAAAGTTAATCTTTTTTCTGGCCACGAGCTAGGTGTAACCAATTAAAGATTCCACAACAATTATTAAACTGCTATACCTTATATGACTATTCTTATCACTGTACCCCAGTCTTAGCTCAGTATCATTCCTCTAATTCTCTCGCAGGTTTTTCTCGTAAACCGTGAACTCTGTGCTTGACTCTGGAGAACTTGCGCGCGCGAAAGCGACGATTGAATATTGAGAGACGACGAGGGGGGCAGCCGGTTGGTGATTGTAAATTAGGTTCGAGAAGAAACTCTGTGAGACGGAATGGTTGCGGTTGTATATTGATCGCTGCCATGAGGGGTGTGTAACGGGACGGGAAAAATCACGGGAGAGATCATAGTACGGTGGTAAGAAATCTGAGAAAGAGAGAGAGAGAGAGAGAGAGAGAGAGAAGGAGACGTGGAGGGTACAAAAAATATGGGAATTCACAAGAAGATAGAGCGAAGGGAGCGATGACCATGGTCTCACGCCGATTGCCCGTACAATCTTTCTCTCTCGCTCTTTTAGCGAAATATTCGGAGGTACACATTGAAGAAAGGAGAGATCCGATGAGAAAGGCGACGTACGTATACGGGAGCGAGGAAAAGAATGAGAGGAACGATCCGAGATGGGCCAACGAAGCAAGCGGGTAAAGGAGAGGCGAATGGCCATTAGGCGCCCTGGTAAATCGTTTCCTCACCCATTCCTCTCTCTCTCTCTCTCTCTCTCTCTCTCTCTCTCTCTCTCTCTCTCTCTCTCTCTCTCTCTCTCTCTCTCTCTCTCTTTCTCTTACTTATACCACAAAACTTGCGAGAGTCTAACCGCAAGCGGACCCCTCACTTACCTTAATTATTTCCACGTGACTCGTCGAAAATCTCACGTGGACCCTCTAATGAATACTAATTTCGTACTCGAGTTCGCTCGAATTTCCAACACGACCGCGTATTCTCGTGCGTATGGATATCGTATACTAACGGATAGTATCCTTGTATGCATATATATATATATATATATATATATATATATATATATATATATATATATATATATATATATATATATATATATATATATATGTATGTATGTATGTATGTATATGTATATGTATACACATACATACGTGTGTGTGTGTGTGTGTGTGTGTGTGTGTGTGTTGGTGAATTCTGAAGTGGGCAATGAGGCGAGAGATGCTGAAAAATCGCGCTCGATGACCACAAAACCGCCGCGAAACACGGAATACCCGACTATTATCGCTCTACAAGGTATGAGTGATACGATATTCCGAGAGGACTACATCATCATCCAGCGTTTTTCATGCGCTTCCAGATCATCTTGAATTCGTCCACAATGAAATAGACTGTGATTCAATAATGAACGAAAAAAAATTAATCGACATCCAATATTCGCACGTGTGAGTCGAGAAGTACTTCGATCTCATTCACCAAACAACCTTACGCCTGTGTAGGTATGCATTTTTTATGGATACGGGGTATTGACTTGTTTGCGGGACTCAATCATTCAAACTTGCTGCAATCCTGGTCTTGTACATAGAATGATATTGCTCGATGAAATGACTTTTGGTAAGGTCAGTTGAAGCTAACACGTACTTTTAGGTATATGTGGCTGTGCGAAGGATGTTTGGGTTCTCCGGTAAAACGAAAAGTTGCGATTTGAAAAAGAAAAAAGTGTTATCATAATACTGCCGTTGTATGGAAGACGACGGCATTTCCAAAAAGATCAAAAATGAGTTTTTGGTACTGTTGGAATTGGTACAAAATTTCCCATCGTTCTGTATAGTAAAACACATTTTTTTATTTTTTGGTAGATGTAGCCTTCTTCTATTTGACGGAATGATAGGAGAGGAAAAAGAACAACCCGTGAAGAGACTGTCAGAGGGATCCAATTAGATTGCTATGCTTGTCACTGATTCCTGATAGGGATCCAATTGGCCATCACATTGGATCCCTATAGTAAAACGTCACTCTCGTACATTGAGCTCTAATCGGGATTTCCCATTGGAATCCAACGTATGAATCCAATATTTCATACTATTTTTACGATTTTTTACTGATAATTGAACTTTTCGGGTAAAAAAATGGTGAATTCGTGTTCAGGGGATCAAAATACATCGGTAGGGGCTTTAAAAAAAACATTTTTACTTCGAATTTTTTCCTACAGCGGCCAAAAAAGTTTCTTCACTGAATCACCGCGCTATCGATATACGCGGTATCGATATTACTATATCCATATATTTCTATATCATGACCAAATTAAAAAAAAATAATAAATACCATTTTTTGTCATTACTGATACTTCGTCAATACAATGATATTACTTGCCGCTCTCTTGCAATCCTCTTGAATCCTAAAGGGTCCTCTCGCAAATCCAATTTAAATCCTAAAGGATTCCGACATTATCGAACAGAATCCGATGAGATTCTCGATGGATCCCATCGCATTCTGTACTTTGAATTTTCAAAATGAAATATGTAGATATACAAAATAAGTGGAACTTAAAAAAGTATAGATCTTATATTAAAAAAGTATAAATTGTTTCATAAAGTATATATTAAAAATCAATTTGGATCACACCACTGAAAATCCACTGTAACTATCGTTTGTTATTTTTTTTACTGCACTTTGTCACAATGTCACACATGCTCACGAAGCGTGCAGGTCATGTTTCAACACTCCGCGTTTTTTCTCATGACTTTGCACATATTTTCGATTCGAGTGTGGTAAGAATTCGCAAACGGCGGACATCGGGGAACAGTGCAGAATCCAATTGAATCCCAATGAGGACTTCTTACGTGCGGCGTCCCTGACGAATCTCTATAGAGATGTGGATGCATCTTGGGACTCCCCAACAAATTTGTGTACGGGATCACGAAAGGATATTTTTTGGGAGATCCAACAAATTCGAGTTCAGAAATTCAAATAAGAAAATCCCAAACGACGTCAATCTGGAGTCCAATCTACATTGGAGTCCAAGTGCATTCTAATGTAGACTTCCTGCATGCGGCGTCCCAATCAAATCCCCATATGACGATGTGGTAGTATCTTGTGGCTCCACGACAAATTGGTGCACGGGATCAGGAATGGATATTTTTATGAGAGATCCAACAAATTCCGGTTCAGAATTTTAAATGAAAAATTCCCAAACGGCGCCGATCATTAGAATTCAAGTGGAATCCAAGAATTCTCAAACGCCTTAAATCCTTATGGAGATATGCGTGCATCTTGGGACTCCCCGACAAATTTGTGCATGGGATCACGAATGGATATTTTTTGGGAGATCCAACAAATTCGGATTAAAAATTTAAAAAAACATCCCGAACGATATCAATGGGACTCCACATAGTGAAATCCAAGTTGGAATCCAGGTGGATTTCAAGTGGATTCCAAGTTGGTACCCAAGTGGATTCCAAGTTGGAACCCAAATGGATTCCAAGTTGGAACCCAAGTGGATTCCAAATTGGAACCTAAGGAGATTCCAAGTGGATTCCAAGTTGGAACCCAAGCGGATTCCAAGTTGGAACCCAAGCGGATTCCAAGTAGATTCCAGGTGGATTCCAAGTTGGAACCTAAGTGGATTCCAAGTGGATTGTAAGTTGGAATCCAAGTGGATTTTAAGTTGGAATCCAAATGGATTCCAAGTTGGAATCAAAGTTGATTCCAAGTGGATTCCAAGTTGGAATCCAAGTGGATTTCAAGTGGATTCCACGTTGGAACCCAAGTGGATTCAAAGTGCATTCCAAGTTGGAATCCAAGTGGATTCCAAGTGGATTCCAAGTGGATTCGAAGTGGATTCCAAGTGGATTCCAAGTGGATTCCAAGTTAAAATCCAAGTTGATTCCAATGTACACCCCTACACACAACATCACTATCAAATCCCTATAGGAATGCAGCACGATCTGAGGACTCCCCTATAAATTTCTGCACAAGTATTGTACCTTCATCGCAATATCCTTCTGCTAGGCTAATTCGAGACCGCGCTTATGGGATTCTCCTCTCAAACACGCAACAACAATTCGACACGTCAATAAGTTTTTATTGGGGCACCAGTCGATGACACTTGTCCTCCAAAGGTGTTTCCTTGGGCGCATCGTGCGTACACAATATCCGTGCATACTTTACGTTCGTGCACGCAGCCACGTGAGTACGTATACGACAGAACTCGTGTTTCGTTGAACGCGAGGCGAAAATACGAATAAGAAGATGAGGAGGATAAAGAAGAGGGATGACGGGATTTTTAACCGGAGGCTATCTTAGCTCCCGGAGCCGCGAGGGGAAACCCAGGGCTCGGCGCAATGTCGGATAATTATGCAAAATAAATAAAGGCACGCGCACATTCTTACACCCTCAGTCTCCGTTGACGGTAAGAGGAGGATGGATAACAGTACGGAGGCGGCCCACCGCGAGCCCCGCACTCCGCGCACGCTTGTTCTTCGTTCTTCGGCACGTGATCGTCGTCGTCTTCGTCGTCGCTCACACGCGATTTCAGCACCCAGCAATTACCGATCTCCCCGCGGTAGGTACAGGCTACTCCGAGAAATTCGCGATACTTTTTATATATGCAAATGCATGTACGCGTGGACTCTCCTTCCAAATCTTTATTTTTTAGCCGGAATCCTTTTATGTGTATATATAAATATAAATATAAATATATATATATATAAATATAAATAAATAAATATATATATATATATATATATATATATATATATATATATATATATCGAAAAAGTCCATTTTTCGACTTCGAGGGCCATCCTCATTGTCAGCCTATTCCCGGCCTTTCTTCAAAATTTATCTCGAGGACGGCTCTGTCCCTAAAATCAACGGTTCGTCGATCGAGTCGAATGAATCAAACATTTGTTTTCCTTTTTTAAATACGATTTCCGGGTTTTTACGATGGGAAAATTTCCGTTGATTATGAATATCACTGACTTTTTGTCGAAGGCTCGAATTTATGCCAGCTCAACGCAAAAAAACATGTCTTCACACTCTTTTGACGATTTTTTATGAACAATTGAACGTTTCGGGAAAATGAACGGTGAATGCGTGTTCAGAGGATAAAAATACATTAAAGGAAATTTATTTAAAAAATAAATTTATCTCACTTTTTTTCCTATCTTGGCCAAAAAAAGTTTCTCCACTAAATCACCGTGCATTTGTCGAAAGCTCAAAACTAGGCGAGCTCAAGGCAAAAAATCGATTTTCACGCTCTTTTGACGATTTTTTATAATAATTGAACGTTGCGGGGAAAATGAATGGTGAATTTGTGTTCGGCGGATGAAAATACATTGACAGGAGCTTATAGAAAAAAGTATTCAAGATTTAAATTTTTTTCCTACCTGGTTAAAAATTTAAAAAAAAGTTTCTTCCTTAAAGCACCGCGCATTTATTTTCAGTTTGAATTTGGAACTCCGCTTTAGGCGCATTCTCTTTGTAATGTTTTTTTTTCTTCAAAATGCCGTTTGTTTCATGGAGTTCGGATGATTTTTCAAGTTTTGGCGAAATTTCAAAGACGGATCCCCGATTTTTGCCAATTTTTCCATGCAAACCCCTTTGCGTCTTTTCCGACCAATCTCCGTCTCTAATAGAACCGATGCTACGGCTGTTTGAACTTTCGCGATTTTGGTGATTGCGGAAACGTGGTCAAAAAGGTCGAAAAAAATTTGATCGACTTTTAATCCACTATAGAGGTCCATGTAACAGGAATTTTTTTGCCGATTACGAATATGCCACATTGCGATTTCGGCTGATTCCGAATGTGAATTTTTTCTAAAAGCGAACTATTAAGCCGGGTAAGCGCTATCCGACGAAGATGCAAAAATACGAAAACTTTAACGTTAAAGTGTTGCCCGTTTCATTCAATTAAATTCAACACTTTAGAGTGCGAAGTGAGAGAAAAACAAATGAAGAATGAAGGGAGACAGGAGAAGATCGATATTCGTACTGAAATCTATCGATAACAAACTACGTAATATATAAACCCACCAAGTATTTTCTTCGAGATTTTTTACCGATACAAAATGTACACATGCATCGTTATTATTGTGTCGAGGTGATCATAGTTGAAAGATTTTTCACAATTAACCATACCAATGAAGAAATATAATAACTACTTTCCACATGCCACCATATATGCGTTCGTAAAGAAGCAAACTTTCATCATTAGACGCTAACGAAGCAACGATAAGAACACATGTGGTGCTCGTAATATTTCCGCCGTGAATCATAAATGGCTATAAAAACGTGAATGGTGTTGGAAGACACAGTTCCATACGTGCAGAATGGACAACCATGAAAACTAGGCGTGGCTAATTGCCAGCCAGAATGAAAACTACGAGGATAATCGCCGCAGGAGTTACGTCATGTAATCGTCATATTACAATTGTGCGATTGAGTTCAATTTCGAAAAAAATTAATGTAGAACGTCCACGATATTTCCCAAAGTTACAGAAATTCACACAATCGATATCTTCGTGAGGTCATTAATTAATCTCCAAAATTTTTTTATCTAGGATTTTTTTAAGACGAAAATGGTGGATGAATTATTTTGTTCAAGGGTTAGGCTTTTGTGACGAACCGAAAACGAGGGTTATTTAAAAACAACTTTTAAAGGAATTACTAAGATGATTGAGAAATCGTTTGGATACTTATTTTCATGTCCATTAACAAGTTGTGTACCACATTTCACAAAAAATATTAAAAGTTAAAGAAGTTATAAATAATCTCGTAAAGGACCTTTAAACGTAAAGAGCTCAACAGTGTACTTGGTTTTTGCCACCCGGTTGATCTGAAACAAAAAAAACGATTGTTTCTTAAAATAGATCAGACTTGCTAAGACTTGACCGGGCCTCTTTTTGTTTTCGTGTTTCAAACAGTTAAAAATTGATTTTTTTCGACTTTTAGAAAAAATGACATCATTAATGTTAATAACTAATGAAAAGAAATGTTATGAAAAAAACGTCGTTTAAGGGGTCAGGCCATTGTAGCGGGGAAAAATAAGTATATTTTGGGATTTTTTTTAGCGGGACAATGGAATAAATCAAAATTCCTAAAAAGGTCCTTTATTGTACATATCATAAACTGTATAAACTAGTTTTTTCAAAGTAATATAAAACAAAATGGCGGCTGCACAGCTTTACTTCGACGAAGCCTTTTCTTTTCATAGGCGCGCGGCCGGACCAACGGCACCTGCAATTTTTAATCTACAGTGAATGAAATTTTTTTTTCGATTATACATGTGGATAGCTACAGAAGTACGTAGGATTTTTTGATATATCGATTTTTGCAAAAACAGCCCGTTTTTTAAATAAAAGTTTAAAATTGTCAAAAAAACATCGTCCGATAATTGTTTATAAAAAAAACTATGTAATATATCGAGAAAATCCCACGTACTTCTATGCAGAATCTAATTGTGAATATACAGTTAAAATTGCAAGTCAGTCGGTCAAGATTTGTTCGAGTTATGCGTCCGGCCGACTTGAAAAATGTACTTTAGAGAAAAACGCGTTCAAAGATTTCGGTACGGATTGCATCGGACTGAGAGGGGCTACGCCAAAATTCAAAATAGAAGTATTTAGCCATTTTTCCCACCTTAATCCTTTCAGTATGTAATTTTTAAGATATTAAGGCATCTTTTGAGAAAACGATAAAAAATCGATTTTTAGAAATTTCTACAGTGGCCTTACCCCTTAAGACTAAACTGCCATTACACTGAATAAGTGTATCAAAGTTCAACTCAATCTGGTCATTAGATGTCGAAAAATCGTGTAAACCGTTTTGAAACACATACTAATTTTGAGAAAAAAGCGTTTAAAGTTTGACTAGCATTTCTATCGTTGTAATCATAAGTTTACCTTCAATCTACGATTCCCGCACGATATGTTGGACCTTACTGTTCAATTTGACCTGAAGTGATGAACGAGAGTTTTGAAATTTTCACAGTAGCCTAACGCCTTAAAGATCGATCCACCAAAATCTTATCTGGCTTGCAGCATTACTCCGGCAACTATCTGAAACACACTTGTGGATTGCCCTCATTATCCTAAAAAAACGTCATTCAAGTATGCTGCTGCCTTTCGTAACGCAGGGGCTTTTTATCCCAATAGAATAATTTCGATCGAAACTTTTTCCTCATTCTCCTCTCATCAGTATCATTAAGGCGTTACCCCCACTTGTAGCGCAAAAAAGGCCTTTTTCATGAATATTTTTAAAGAAAACTACAAAACTTTTTCAATCGATCAATATACCATCTTAAAGAACACATCTTGAAGAACTTTCAGTAATTTTTTTATTGAAAAATATTACATTGTTTAGTGGCAAATGGCCGTCAATGAAATAATGTTTTTATATACACGGTTTGCGGTGACCAACATTGCGGCGAAGTGGATCATCTGAAAAAAAAAATGCGGATGGATTTAGTCAAATATAAGTATAAACTAGTCTTTAATCGAAGAATTTTAAAAAATATTCATTTTTCACAAAATGGCAGACAGTCAAAGTTAATGGTTCGATTTTAACGAAAAAAAACGGCCGTTTTTTGGCTATAAAACGGCCATTTTTTTCGAAAAAAAAATCGAACGATTAAAGACTACATTTTTATGTATTAAATAAGCCTGCAAAATTTCAAGAAGATCGGTTCATTAGTGTTCGAGTAATCTTGGTCACCGACTTCAGAAATGCCATTTTGAGAAAAACGCGTTTAAAGTTTCAATTTCAGTTTACACGAAGAAAATATTTTTTTTTGTAAACTTACATAGAGTCACCTATTCCTATACTCATAGAGCCATCTATTCTCAGATACTTATACTTCAAAAAAAAGCAATAAAAAAAATCGATTTTTTCAAAATCGCAAGTGGAGGTAACCCCTTAATAAACGCAATCGACATACAAACTGCTGCCAGATAGCGGAAAATCCGCTTTCTCCACAGTGCCGAGACGCAAATTTCGTTCCTCCTCAATTTCCTCAGTCTCTTCGTTACCCACTGACTCGAGTCAATCAATAAAGGCTGAGTGATTGAATACTAATCGTCCAATTGGTCGTAATTGGCAAAGTGCAATGGCAACGAGCATGGAAACCCAAGCAGTCGGATATAATGCTCAAACGAGATTGCGGATGGAAAGCTACACATTGACGCATGGCTACTGCCTCTAGGTATACATCATTGGGATAAATTACTACATTACTTGCCAGGAACGATGACGGCGGCGATCAGTCGAAGACTCGAGCAAGCTACATTACATGTTACCTTCAGGAATCACATTTGAAGTAGAAAGTTTTCTCCGGATGTTTGTTCGAGCTGTTGGAGCTGACGAGAGGAGGAGAAGATTGTCTCTTTTGCTTTAGGGAATTTAGTCGTCCATTTCCACCTCAGCTCTATGAGAAAAAAATGGCATGGACAATGTATTGAGCGAAAGACAAATACGAAATTGATACTGGTTACAAATTAAATTAGGTATTCATAGACGTCAAAGGTATCCACAGTCAATCCATAGTCATCAATTAGGTATCCATAGTCAAAAAATCATTGATGGAAATTCGATTGGTCGGACGGCCCTGCAGATCAATTTGGAAGATTCTGATCTCGCGAAACAGTGGTGTAATCCAATCCTGGGGGGGAATTAGATTGTTTTTTTCGCTTCTCACGAACGTCGGAAAGAAACTCCAGACCGTACCGACCCTAAAAGCCGGCTTTTCGTTCAATCGCGGATTCGGTAATAGGTTTATAATGCTCAGTTCGCGAGAAAGTGGTACTCCGGCTAACCCAAAACTCACAGTTCCAAATTAATTTACCAATTATGTGAAACGAGCAGTCGGAGAAGAAAAAAATGGGCGCGGGACTATATCAATTTGAGAACATAGTGGCAAATTCTATGTCATTTCGTCCGAAAAAAAAAACATTCAACGCTGGATAATAGTCTCGCTACGATCGCCTCTACCGATGATGGCCAAACAGAGGGTTCGAGTGGTCGGTATTGTTCGATCCTCTAGCTATTTCTACCCGCTCTCTTCGCACGCTCCGATCTTCCTCGACGAACTATTCGGGAGTTTCCTATATATTTTGACGGTCAGTTCGAAACCTTTGAAAAAATAATTATACCGATTTCGGGTGTCTTTGATACGAGAAAAAGTCGAGGTCGTGACCAGCAGCCACCGAAATGGCACAGATCGCGCACCCATATTGTTGCTTTTCTGTGTCGGGGGTAACAATTTCGGAATCCCGCACACGTTCCATCGTCAGGGATCGTAATGACGATAATGATTACTCAAAGGATTTTTCTATCCATTCTTTCAGACCTTTGATCCTCTCACGAAAGATCTGCTGCCACGTATAATCGTTTTTTTGTCAATCTCTTTTATTCGAAATGATTTTGAAATTGTGCTTCGGGCAGATTCTATCGGCAATTAATCGAGAATAGGGATGATCGCCCAATCAGGTTTCCAGGTTGTCCGTTTTATCCAATGGATGCAACAAACATGAGAGGGACGTAAAAAATGAGACTGTAGACCGTAAGCAAACACTCTTTTTGGAATAAAGTCACTCAATAGTCATGTCACGCTACCAGATAGAGTGGTTCCAATTACCGTAAGGGGCCTTCTCATTTTAGACGCTAGAAAAGGCAATTTTCATGATTTTTTTTGACAGGTTTATATTATAAATATTGATATAAAAGTTGTTACACTTAATAAATACATTTGAAAAACAATTATTTATTTAAATCACTTTTTATAGACGTAAATGGTAGTTAGAAAATGTCCTAAAAAATTGTAGGTATGCGCTGTTGATGGAATCTCAGAGATGGATCGTCCGAAACAAAAAAACTAAACGATTTGAGATTCAGTATGTTAATGGCTATAGCGTATATCATACGATTTTTTATATAGCGAAAATGACAAAATGGCGGACATTTTTCGAAAAAAACAAACAAAGTTTTTTTTCACCGTTTTTGGCAAAACAAAATAGTGAGTATCAAAATTTAAAAAATTCCTTGATATGCGCTATAGCTATAGTTGTAAAGAATATGTGGTTGAAATTTCATAAGTATCGGTTCAGTAGTTTCGAAGATTTTATCAACAAGCCGTCGAAAAACGTTGTTGCGAGAAAATGCGTTTAAAGTTTGTTTGAGTTACATAAATATATAACATTTTTGTTTTATATATTTTTCAAAAGTGTATTTTTTAAGTGTAACAACTTTTAGTTCAAAGTCTATAATATAAACCTATCGAAAAATTCATGAAAATAGCCGTTTTTAGCGTGTAAAGAAGACCCCATAAGTCATCTCAGGCTTGCCATTGACGGGTTATGCCTAGTTGTAACAGTCGGAAAAGTTCATTTTTGGATTTTTTGTTTTAGAAAATCGTGATCGTAAATTTCTGCAGAAATTAGGCATTTAAAAAGTATGATCTGCAGAACACTCTGTAATTTTTTTGTGTAAGAACATTTGATCATAATCGACTTACAGCCGATGTCCGGGAAGCTCTCGAAAACTTTTTTTGCGGTGAGCAATGCTCTTTTGAAGATAAAACATTCAAACAGATTTCGTTGGTATATTAGTTTATCCTATGATCAACCGAAGGAATTTCTGATATGTCAATTTAAAAAATGGCGTATGTTCAAAGTGAGAATCTTGGCTTCGGCGAAAAAAGGAGCACTTTTCGTTAATCGAATCGTAGGTATACAGCGGGAAAAAATTCTTCTATCAAATACTATAATTTTTAAGGGGTCTTCTCACTTTAGACGCTAAAAAATGGCTATTTTCATTAATTTGTTTTATTCGTTTATATTATAGACATTGATATAAGAGTTACGCTTAATACACTTTCGAAATACATTTAAACATTTTCTTTGTGTATTTATATAACCCAAACAAACTTTAAACGCGTTTTTCTCGAAACAACATTTTTCGACGGCTTGTTCCCGTGCAGAAATTTTGGCAGGGATACAGCTGGATTCTGACTTGTATCCCGGGCTCCCAGTCGGGATCTAGTCCGATATCGGATCAGATTCTAAGACTAAATGTAAGATCCGTAAACTGGATTCCATTAGGGATCCAGAACCGGATCCTTTAATGACTCTAAATAGACTCCCCATGAAATCATTGAGGAATCTTGGAAAGAT